>PVIC010020436.1:0-29525 GCA_004025085.1 Thryonomys swinderianus
AAAAAAAAAAAAAAAAAAGGGCCGGAGGGTTAGCTCAGTGGTTCCGGCGCCTGCCTTGCAAGCGCAAGGACCTGAGTTCAATCCCCGGTAACCACATATAATGCTGGGCGTGGTGGCTCACACCTGTAATCCCAGCACTCGGGAGGCAGAGACAGGAGGATTGCTGAGTTCGCGGCGGCTTGCCTGGGCACCATAGTGAGTTCAGGGCCAGCCTGAACTACAAAGCGAGACCCTGTCTCCAAAAAGCAAAAAAAAAAAAAGAACACATTTCTGGATACTTAATAAATTACCAAAGCTGAACCAAGAAAATATAAAAATTCTAAATAAACCATTATCAGTCAATAAAATTGAATATATAATTAAAAATCAAGCAACAGGCCTGAGGACTTAGTACAGTGGCACCACACCTGCCTAGCAAACATAAGGTCTTGAGTTTAATACCTGGTACCAAAAAAAAAAAAAACTACTAACAAAGAAAAGCCCAGCCTTGATGGATTCACAGCTGAATTCTGCAAGAAATTTAGAGAGGACCTAATAACTCTTTAATGAAATTGAAAGGGAAGTAATACTCCCAAATCCATTCCTGGAAGCAAACCTCATCCTGATACCAAAACCAGAGAAGAGTCAAACCAAAAAAAGAGAATTGTAGGCCAATCTCCCTAATGAACAAACATAAAGTCCTCACTAAGATACCAGCAAATAATCCAGCAAACCATCAAGAAGATTATACACCATGACCAAGCAGGACTCATCCTCATGATGTAGGGATGGCTCAACATAAGTAAATCAATATACACTATATTAACAGAGCCAAAGACAAAAAAAACCATATCATCATCTCAACTGATGCAGAAAAATGATTTCACAAAGTCCAACATTCATTCGATTAAAAAAAAAAAACCTCCTGAAAATTGGAAGTCTTTATCTCAATCTGATAAAAGCCATCTGACAAACCAATAGATAGCATCCTACCTGTTAGACCAAAACCAAAAGCTTTACTCTAAAATCAAGAACAAAACAAGCATATCCACTATCACCACTCTTATTCAGTATAGTTCTGGAAACACTAACCATAGCAATCAGACAGAGAAAGAAATAAAAGGAATAAAGATAGGGAAAGAAGTTAAATTATCATTTTTTGTGGATGACATAATACTTATGTAAAAGACCCCAAAAACTCCACCAAAAGACTTATAGATTTAATAACCAAATTCAGTAGCATAACTGGATACAAAGTCAACACTCAAAAATCCATAGCAGCCAGGGATGGTAGCACATGTCTGTAATCCCAAGGCCAGTCTCGGCTCAAGAACAGTTTGAACTGCAGAGTAAGACCTTGTCTCAAAAAAAAAAAAAAAAAAAAAAACACAGTAGCATTCCTGTACATAAGTAACATTCACTGAGAAAGAAAGTAGGGAAATAACAACTTTCATAATAGCAACCAAAAACCTAAGAAGGGCTTCTGTGGGTGTGTCATTGGAGATGCATGAAAAGCATAGGATTTGGGGGAGACCATAGCTATGCAGAGGTTGGGCCTATGAGAGAATGCAACAGTAGACAAGTCCAAGGAAGATGTCAGCAGGCTGCTGCCCTTAGGCCTCGGCACCACAGCAAGGAACTGTCCAGGGAGCCCTCCTGGGTGGGGCAGAGCTCACTGCAAGGCCATTTTATGTCCCAAGAGGAACCCAAGCCAGAGACCCACCTTTCCTCCTCTGGCCAAGAGAACTCCAGGTTGAAGGCAGCCTTCCCAAAGCAGCAGGGTCCTGGGCCTTCCCCACAAGACGGAGGCCTGAGCGAGGAACAGCTCCACTCCAAGCTGGCATGAGGCCCTCAGCACTCCAGTCCCTCTGGCTAGTTTCTCCTCAGAGGTCCCCACCCCGTTACCCCTCACAAGTCTCATCCCTTCCTGAGAGCCTTGTTACCACCCCATCTGTCTTGTCAGCTAAGGCCAA
Organism: Thryonomys swinderianus; assembly: GCA_004025085.1. Classification (NCBI taxonomy): domain Eukaryota; kingdom Metazoa; phylum Chordata; class Mammalia; order Rodentia; family Thryonomyidae; genus Thryonomys; species Thryonomys swinderianus. Next base: position 1,953 of record PVIC010020436.1, read on the forward strand.
CAGAAAAGTTTAGTTTGTTGTTGGGTCTTTTCGTTTCACTATTTGCATTGCAGTATCGGGGTTTGAGGCAGGGCCTAGGTGAGAGCTCTCCACTGAGCTGCATCCCCAGGCCCCACTAAACTACCTAGGCTGTTCTTGAACTCTAGGTCCTCCTGCCCCAGCCTCCTGAGTAGCTGAGATTACAGTTGTGCATCACAGGCCAAGCTAGTGAAGACACTGGCCAGAACACAGGAATAGGGTTGGACTGTTAGCAACAGCAAAATCCTCAGGTGCCTAAGCCACTACTCTCAGAGGGAGGAATCTTGCAGGAAGTGCTACCAGATAGTGAAAAAGATGGTTTCTGAAGGTTTGCATTGCAGCTGTTACAGCTTGTGCTTAGATGTACCCCCAAAGCCTCATGCAGATGAGGTTTTTCAGAGGTGGCTGAACCTGAACGTGTGACACTGGGATTACACTACATGTGAATGATTGGTTTGGTACCGCCCTAATCCCAGTATAAAAGGGGCAGAAAGATGTGGTGAAGGTCCCTTGTTTTTGTCCGTGCCTTAAACTCAGTCCTACAACCAAGAGAAAAGGGAGCCTGGCTACTGCTTCAGCTAGTAACAGACCTTGGTGTCATCCATGTCTTACTGATTTTAGGTGCACGTAAAATGTAGGAGTTGTGGGGTCAGGAAGGCTTGCACCCAGAATTCAGAAGGCCTGGGAGTCCTTCTGAGGGCACTGTGTGAAGCCGTGAGGGTGAAGCCCAAGGTGCAGTGGAGACCCCAGAAATTTGGAGAAGCCAGGAGCATGAGTCTTCCGTGAAAAACTGCAAGGAGGGAGCTGACCATGGGCCAAGGGAGAAGCCATGAGAGCTACATGTCATATGAGCGGAGTCACCCAAGTCCTTTGGACTTCACAACTTGCCACAGATTCCCAGGCATGCTGGAAGTGGAACTGTAGGACTTAATGTTTTCCCTGTTGCATTTTAAACTTGCTTTGGTCCCAATCCTTCATATCCCCATTTGTAACTTTTGGAATGAAAATGTCTATCTCACGCCATTGAATGTTGGAAATGTTTAAGTTTCTTTTCTCTTGTACAGGGGATTGTAACTAAGAGTTTGCCTTAAATCTCAGAGGAGACTTGGGACCTAAATTTTTCAGCAATGCTGAAATTGTTAGGACCTTGGTAGCTCTTGGAGGTGGACTAAATGTCTTTTCCATAAAGAAACATACACAAGTCTTTGGGGCAGAATGTTATGACTGTGTTTAGATGTCCTTTTTATGGGTGTGTTTAGATGGCCCCCAAAGGCTCTTGCTCTGTCAGAGGTGGCTAAATCTAGAGTGTGTCATTGGTTCATGAGGCACTGGTAGGCCCAAGGACATGAGGATTAAAGGTGCAAGTGTCACCTGCCCTAAAGAATCTGAATAAGATGAAAGGGGCAGACAGACACTGTTAAGGTCCCTTACTGCTTCTTCTGTCTTCCACCTCCATGCACTATTGCCCCCCTGCCACACAGCCAGCCACCCACCTCACAGCCAGCCACCTATGGACTAAAACCTCTATAAACTGTGAGCCAAATAACCTTTCCCCCTTTAACTTTGCCTGGTAGATATTTTGTCTCGGCAATGGAAAAGTAACTGAGACAGTGACCACCTGTGGCTTCCCGCTGAGTGGAGGGACCCCCCTGAGCAGCTGCAGAGGGGCTGGGAAAAGGCAGGATGGAAAAAATGAAGAGAAAAGAAACTGAAGACTGAGACAGAGAGAACAGATATCACAGATCTGCCAGGTGTGACCACACGACTGTGACATTTCTTGAGCAGTGTGGAAACAACTGCAAAACCCTGATGAAAAGTGTCTGGGACAAGTGACCCACTCCAAGTCGTGGCACAGGGGGATGGGAGGGAGTGAAGAGGGGCCCTCCCAGAACACGGCCCGGCGTCCCACATGAGATCCCCAGGAGAACTGGGGAAAACAAACTGGAGAGGGACGACCCAGGTAGAAAGCCGGTGCCCACAGCAGGAAGGGACACAACCCAGCAGAGCAGGCAAGGCAGGGTGAGGTGGTGGCACTGCTGAGGAAGGTGAGCAGGGTCTGGTGGGCAGTAGGCACCACCTGTATTGCAGGCACGGCAATCGGAGACCACACGTGATCTCCTAGCCCGCTGTGGCAGAAAGACACAGTTCAAGTCCCTGGTCTTCGATTCCAAACACTGCTGCCGGGAACTCTCCTGGCCGTGAAAGCCTGATACAAGGCTGGTTATGCCCTGATCCATCTGTCCTGCGTCACGTTTCCACCACGGTGTGCAGCACTGCCGCTCCACCCACCGGGACCCCCAGTACGGGGAGAGAAGTCTGTGCATCTCAGGGCCAGGTCCCGTCCTTTTAAAACAGGGAGCCATGTGGTCTGGACTGTCCAAGTCTGCAAATAAGACAGGCAGGTGACTCTTTGTAAAAAGTGCTCAGGAGGGAGGAGAGGAAGGAGAGAGGGAGGGAGGGAGAACAAGGGAAGGAAATACCTTCGAAGAGTGGTGAGTCTAGTTTGCCCTTTAACTGAGGCCCTCCCCCCACTGTGCGGAAAGGGGAGGGAGGGAGGCGCTGCCGTGAGAGACACAGCAGGCGAGCAGGGTCCACAGCAGAGCCACCGGCCCAGGTCTACAGGTCTACCTCGCACTGCAGCAGGCCAGCTGCCCGGCAAGACAGGCAGACACAGCGCCGGGGCAGCAGCATGGCCTGGCCACCTCCTGGCTGGCTCTGCGTGCTGGGGGCCCTAGCGGGGCTCTCGGCCTCCCCGGCCCAGACCCCGGAGAGCTGTCCAGAGAGGCACTACCGCTCTCCCGAGGGGCTGTGCTGCCACATGTGCAGGCCGGGTGAGGCGCCTGCGGGCAGCAGGGTGCAGATGGGACAGGACGCGCGGGCTCCCGCACGCTGACCCAGCTCTGCCCACAGGGACGTTCCTGACGAAGGACTGCGAGCGTGACTTGGGGGCTGCTCAGTGCGACCTGTGTAAACCAGGCCTCTCCTTCTCTCCAGACTTCCACAGCCGGCGCCACTGCGAAAGCTGTCGCCACTGTCACTGGGGTGAGCCCGGCGGGGGGGGTGCAGGGGTGGCCCCAAGAGTGCTGTGGGGTGTGGAGAAGCAGCGGAGGGAGGTCGGTGCTGGCAAGTGCAGTCCCCTGGGGAGGCTGTGCTGCTGCGGGCTTTTCTATGACTCCAGGGGCCAGGATGAGCCTGGCTTGAGGGGCTAGTGAGAAGAGGCCGAGAGGCAGGACCAAGACAACAGAAAGAGCAACATGGCCGGGGTGGCAGTACGGATCTGTCATCCTAGCTACTCGGGAGGCTGAAGCAGGAGGGCCCCAGAGTCAAGGCCAACCTGAGCAATCCAGGGAGAGCTTATCTCCAATAAAAGAAAGAAAAAAGGATACACAAAGAGAAGAGTGATTCTGGGACTCCATATTTTCAATCAGTAATAAATTCCCAACCCATAAAACACTGTTCATGGATTGTACGTTTGTAAGTCAGCTATTTAACAATTGCAATAACTCTTCCTAAGCAAATAATAATACCCACCAAAAAAAAAAAGGTTCTCGGTGGGGACATGTGTATGTACATACGTATGTACTCTGTGTTTTTCCTATTTTGTAACTTTATCTCTTCTAAAATTAAGACATACAGTGTCTGTGTTGTGCTTATTTATGCACTTTATTGTCATTTTTCCCTCTTAGCTAGAAGTTCAGATACTGTGTCACAGTAACCACGGCAGCAGGCTGTAGGTGGCCGCTGTGCACTGACTATATTCCCAGCAAGACACTCTGAGAAGCCTTCCCTGGGGCTGCTGCACACTGAGTGCACCTTGTGATTGGTCTCATGAAGTCCTTTACTGCTGTGCTCTTTCAAAAAGAAAAGTTCTGTGGTTGCAAATCAAAGAGCCACATCTTGTAGCTCAGCGGTAAAGCATGTACTTAACATGTGCAAGGTTGTGGGCTCTGTTCCCAGAACCACACACAGACACACACACATACACACACACACAAACACAGAGACACACACAGAAAAGAGCAACACCTTTAATATACAAGAAATAGTCCTCCAAAAGCTCTGGGCATGTACGGAGCCTGTGTCTGACCCTGACCCCAGTTCATACATAGGTCTCCTCTAGGGGACTCCTCTGGGGGACTCTGCCTTCGGATCCCAGGTACTCAGGCAGCACCTGGCCACAGAAGCACCCCAAGGACGACAGCCCAATGCAGCTAGCTCTCCGTCTATTTGCACCTGTAAGATGAGGAAGTGGCTGGACTCAGCTGGCTTTTGTACACAAGTCAGACATACTGAATGGACACTCACCTTCACGCACTTTGTCCTCAACCCCTCTCTTTCCCTCTCAGCAGAACCCTCATGAGCCACCACCTGCCACTCTTGTCCTCCCTCTCTGTCCTCAGTGTCTCCTGCTCTTCCCTGTTGAACCCTTCCACTCTTCCAGAATAACTTTCTTCCTCTTCTTTCTTTCTTTTTCTTTTTTTTTTTTTTTTCCTTTTGCTATGTAGTCTATGCTGGCTTTGAACTCACGCTAGTCCAGGCTAGCCTTGAACTCCTGGCAATCCTCCTGCCTCAGCCTCCCAGTGCTGGGATTATAGACGTGTGCCACTACGCCCTGTCACCTTTCTTATTTAATAACAATTATAATAATGATGAAGGTCGCAGGTGACCACGAGAGAGGTTCTATGGGTGGGGTGAGGCAGAGGGAATGGGTCCCAAAATGGGGCTAGGAACTGAACACGTGGACCCACAGGTGGCTGAGGCTGAGGCCCAGTGTCCTCTGCCCTGAACTTCCTCTCTACCAGGTGTCCCCACTCACAGCTGCAACATCACCTCCAACGCCGAGTGCACCTGCCCCACCAGCCACCAGTGCAGGGACTCTGAGTGTACCGAGTGTGACCCTCTTCCGGACCTGGCCCCAAACCCACAGCCTCCACCCAGCCACTTACCTTCTGTCGAGAGTAAGTTCCAGCCCCAGCCCAATGCCCAGTCTCCTGGGGTGAGTGAGGTCCCATGCCCACACCCACGCCTCCCCAGGCCTGCCGGGCTTACCAGGCTGTCTCTCCAGAGGTGCTGGAGGCCAGGACAGTCAGGGATGCGCAGAGTCTGGCTGACCTCAAGCAGATGCCAGCCCCAGCTCTCCCCACGCCCTGGCCAGGTGAGTTTTGCCCTAATCCCACCCCCAGGGAGAAAGCGGTGGGCCAGGGAGGACACTTCTAGGAGGAGAGTGAAAAGAGGGGAGGTCTGTTGACAAGGCAGGAGGCGGGGGGGGGGGGGGTGAGGCAGCGGGCCAGAGAGCAGAGACCACCCAGACCCCACCTCCCGCAGCCCCTGCGTCCTTCTGCAGCGCAGACTGTGCCCGCATCTTTGTGATCTTCTCCGGGATGATTTTCGTCCTCACCCTGGGCGGAGTCCTGTTCCTCCACCAACAGAGCAAGTGCAGATGGAGTAAGACGGAACCCAGGCCCCTTCCTGCCCACCTCCCCTCTCCTGTTTCCCACCCCTCCCTGACCCCCCACCCTCCTCCAGCCTCACTTGCCCTCTCCACACACTCTTCTCCCCAGACAAAGGAGCAAACCTCGAAGAGCCTGCGCCCTGTGCTTACAGCTGCCCCTGCGAGGAGACGGGCCACACCGTCCCTGTCCAGGAGGACCACTGCAAGCCGGAACCGCCCCCTTCCCCTTGAGCCATCAGCTGGCAGAGCTGGGTCTCCCCACAATAAAGCCCTGATCTCCTCTGCGCCCCTGGCCACCTGAGAGGAGAGCAGGCCCGACCAGTGCCCCCTCTCTCTGCTGTGTATGCACCTCAGAGTCCTTCCGTGGAAGGGCAGTGGCCAGGCCACGAGCCCAGCAAATCTGGCCCCTGCCTGGGTGGTAAAACACACTTGTGTTGAGAAAGCCGCGGTTCCAATGTCCCTGTCTCCAAACACCAAGACAAAACGGGCAGAATAAACGTGACGGTGCCCAGCCTCGCTCTCCAGCTTCCTCCCTCCCTGGGCCGCCGAGGTAGGGCCAGAGTGCAGCCGGGAGGTGCTCGGTCGGAGTCACCCGGCTCCCGGCCCTAGCTCCTTCCGCGGTGTGCAGGCCACGTTCTCGGGCTCGAAGGAGGAGGAGATGGCGCGGCGGTGACCGGCTGGGGGGTGGGAAGACAGAGCGCAGAGCCCTAGGGAACTCGCTTCCCTAGACGCAAAGGCAGCTGCGGCAGCGTCGCTCAAGTGAAAGCGAAAGCGATCAGGGGAGACAGAGAAGGAAGCCACCGGCCCAGCGCAGGTGCTGGGAGAGCTCTGAGCGGCCGGCTGGGCACAGCCCATGGGCGCCGAGTGGAGCTGGCGGCTGCTGCTGTGCGCAGCCCTGTCCGCAGCAGCGGGAACCGGTGAGTCCGTGGGAGAGCTGGTGGGAAGGGCCAGGCACCGGGTGGCCGCCCCTCCTAAGCTCGGCCGGTAACCCAGACAGGCGAGATGAGAGGCTCACGGAGCCAGCGGCCTAGGGAGAGGCGCGGACCCTGCCAGGAAGGGAGCGCTCCCCTCAGCAGGGCAGGGAGCCACCGTCCTGGGAGGAGCAGGCCTGGCCCTTAGGACACCCCAGCCAGGAGACTGCGGGCAGGGCCAGGTGAGGCAGGGAGCAGCCTCCGCTTGGCCGGCTGGGCACCAGCAGGCCGGTCACCACCCTGCAGGGCCTGCTGGCCCTCTTCCCACAACAGTATCTGCTCAATTTCTTGTTTTTGCTGAGAATTCCCAAGACTGTAAAAGCGGTCTTTCATTTATAATTAGAATGAGTGTAAAAGCATAAACCCATCTGAGCAAGGCAGATCCAGGATTTTAAACAATTCACAGTGGCCAGGCATGACAATGCACACCTGTAATCCCAGCACTCAAAAGGCTGAGGCAGGAGGATCACTGAGAATTCAAGGACAGCCTGGGCTATATAGGGAGTTCTAGATCAGCCTGAACTACATAGTAAAACCCTGTCTCAAAATTCAAAAATTAAATAATAATTCACAACAAGGCTGGAGACATAGCTCAGTAGTACAGCACCAGCCTGGCAAGCGTGATGCCCTGGGTTTTGTTCCTGGTACCAAAATAATAATAACAACAACAACAACATTCACACCAGCAAGTATTTGCCCAGCATGGCAAACCAGGAGGATGACAAAACACAGGTATACAGGCAGCTGGGACCCCAAAGACAACTCTGCCCCCTCGCTGAGTCTGAATCTGGGGCTCCAGAGAGGAACCAGCTGGGAGGTAACCTTCTGAGAAAGAGGGTGCTCAGCCCAGAATGTCCCCCACAGAGCCCCAGGCAGCGCAGAGCCAGTGGCGGGCAGTGGATGTGATCTTAGACTGCTTCCTGGTAACAGAAGCCTGGCAGCCCGGGGCTTTTGTCAGCGATGCGAACAGGGAGAAGGCCCTCCTGGTGCTGAAGCAGGTGCCAGTGCTGGACGATGGCTCCCTGGAAGGCTTCACTGATTTCCAAGAGGACATGGTGGCCAAGGATGACCCGCTTGTCATCTTTGAGGCCTCAGGTAAGAGCTGTCCACCGCATGTTCTTACCCTTCTGGCACCCTCCCAGGGGACAGCCCAGTCGCCGCCTGTCCCTCCTCACGCCTAACCACCATGTGCCCTTTCTCCCCAGCGGACCAGGTGCAGATCCCGCAGGCCGCTGCCCTGCTCCACGCAGACTGCAGCGGGAAGGCGGTGACCTGTGAGATCGCCCACTACTTCCTTCAGGCCAGAGCCGAAGGCACTGCCACACGGGCGGTCTGGTTCATGGCCAACGTGCAGGTATCTAGACAGGGACTCAGCATCGCCTTGGTGATGAGGACTCTTGAAGATGTGGGTGATGCCTGGCAGCCCACGCTGAACCTGGCCCCGAGCCCCCAAGGGACTGTGCGGACCACAGGTGAGGACACAAAAAGCAAGTGGCAAAAAAGAAATGTTGTGATAAGAAGGACTGACTCTGCCTCCATGTACCATGTGGGTTGGCCCAGTGCCAGTCCGAGGCTGCTGGGAGGTGCCCACATGAGGGAAGGAGGGTCTTGGCACAAAGACCACTCATGGGTCATCCCAAAAGAGATGAGTCCACGTCACAGGATGCTGTGGTCCGTGGACACGGGAGGCTCTTCTGCTCATGCACATGGTCCCTCACAGCCTTATTAGGGAGAGCACCAGTTTAGTCCCAGAGAACACCGAGGCCAGTCTGGGGCCCCAGAACAGACCCAGCACAGCATCACACATGGACTCAGTATCGCTCATTTCCTCCTGGTAGCGCCTGTCGGCAGCACACACACACCACTCCTGTTAGGAAAGCCCAGCCCTCACCCTCCATAACAAGGCATGTCCTAGAAGTCACAAGAAATTAACAACGTGACAACAGGCTTCTGCGGAGCCTGACTAAACCAGTACCGTGCCAGCAAGTACACAGAGCATGAGGGGCCGTTCTTGTCTCCTGGGAGTCCTAGAACACCAACTTTCCGAGGCCCAAACTAAATGCATCCTGCCACGTCAGAAAAAGATCCTAGCTGGGGAAGGGTAGCAAAGGCCTGTGATTCCAGTCCTCAGAAGGCTATGGCAAGAGGGCCTTGAGTTTGAGGCCAACTCGGACTGTCAGAGTGAGTCCACAGCCAGCCTGACCCTATCAAAAGAAGGGAGGGAGGAAGAGTGGGAGATGGGGGGGAAAAGAGAGAGATACATCTGTTCAGTGTCTGCCATAAGCTAGATATGCTTCGGTGTTACCCCTGTTTTGGATTTTTCTACAAAATCATGTAAGAATAATATAATGAATATGTAGATCCTTCACCTAGATCCGCTGATTGTTATTGTTCTGCTGTCCCTCTCTTTTTCAGTATGCAGAGGGACACATCTCTCTCCATGAGCTTGAACTTCAGCTGTCACACTTTACCTCAGGGCTCCATACAGGGACACATGAGTTTCTAGTGAGGGAGAAGGTCATCTTCCTCCGTAATCACAGAGACGTCACCTCAGAAGCAAACTGAGGTGGGGGAGTGGTCTGTTCACAGTGCAGTGTATAAAGAATTTAATTACAAAATATCTAACAGGATCATCTTCCCACCACCCTACACTGGCACCTGAAGAGTGGCAGTGGTAAGGTGGCCCTCCTGCCAGGGTGCCTGTCCCCCACTGTTGGCCTCCACTCAGTACACTGAGACATTTTTAAGTTAATATGATACTACTCTCAAATATAAGATCAAATATAGGGCTGGGGATTTAGCTCAGTGGATCCAGTGTCTGCCTGGCAAGTGCAAGGTCCTTGAGTTTGATTCCCAGTAGCCACAGATAGCAATGCTGGGAGCAGTGGCTCACACCTGTAATCCCAGCACTCGGGAAGCAGAGGCAGGATTGCTGTGAGTTTGAGGCATGCCTGGGCTACACAGTGAGTTCAGGGCCAGCTTGAACCACAAAACAAGAACTTGTCTCAAAAAGAAAAAAAAAATCAAATACAAATTTCTCCAATTGTCCCAATTTTTTAAAATAGCCTTTTCTTTTTTTAGATCCAGGACTCAAACAGGGACCACGCATTGCATTTGGCTGTCTGTTCCTATTCTTCAGTCTAGACCAGTCTTCGACAAGCATTGACATGTGTGTGTGTGCACATGTGTGTAGACGTGCATGCATGTGGTGGGGGGCACTGGGGATGGAACCTGGGGGCTTCACATTGAGCTGCACCCCAGCCCTTTTCAAATTTTGAGACAGGGTCTCTTGCTAACTCACTAAGTTCCCCCAGAATGAGCTTGAATTTGTGACACTTCTGCCTCAGCCTCCCAGAGTGCTGGGGATAGGCCATGTGCTGCCATACCTGGTTTGGCCTTGACACTGTTGCAGAGTCCAGGCAACTTGTCCTATAGGATATCACACTATTTGAATTTGGTTGATTATGTTCCTCCTGTCTTGACTTAGGTCAGGCATGTCTGGCCCAAACAGAGCGGATGACTTGGAGATACTGAGGCCTTGTCACGGTCCCAGGGCTAGTGAGGAACAGCCTGGGTTCCAGAACTTTGCAGCTGCACTGGTTGGTCCCAAGGGCCAACAGCAATAGCATGAGTTTAAAGTATCTGAAGGGAACCCATAATGCTGCCCAGTCTCCTTCCTGGTGAGGGTCCAACCCTCTCATCCCAGTCGAAGGAGTAAGCAGTGATGCTCTTCCAGGGCCCCATATCCTTGTGGTTTCCTTTGGGAAATGAGCTCAACCAGCTTCCCTGGTCCAGGCTGTGGCAGGGCCACTGTCCACCTGCAGCTGAGACTAGATGCCCTCAAGGAAGAGGCCACTCACAAGTCCCATCTTGTCCCCACAGTGGAGTTCCAGGTGACAACACAGACCCAGTCCCTGACTTTCCTGCTGGGCTCCTCAGCTTCCCTGGACTGTAGCTTCTCAATGGCACCAGGCCTGGAACTTATCAGTGTGCACTGGCGGCGGCAGCACAAGGGCAGTGGCCAACTGGTATACGACTGGAAGACAGGGCAGGGGCAGGCCAAGCGGGAAGGTGCCACCCTGCAGCCTGAGCAGCTGCTCAGGGCCGGGGACGCCTCCCTCCACCTGCCCAGCCTCAGGGTGAAGGACGAAGGGACCTACATTTGCCAGATCACCACCTCTCTGTGCCAAGCGCAGCAAATCATCCAGCTCAGCATCCAAGGTGAGGCCAGGAGTTGGACCCGGGAGGACGGGAGACACGCCCACTGGGAGCTGATGGAGGGCACCTCCTGAGAGGCAGCTGCACTCCCACGGCCGCATGCCATCTTCATCCCAGTGGAGAGATGGCAACAGACAGGTGTCTCCACCAGAGCCACCCAGCTAGGATGCTGCTGCTCTGGCTGGCCAGCCACACAGCTGGCCCAGTCCTTTTGGACCACGTGCTGAGCAGGACCAAACAGGGAACCAAGAGGGGTGGAGGAGCAGTTCTGATCAGGAGTGTTTACCTCTGGTTCCTCTTAAAGCTGCTGGTTTGTAGTGATGACAATAAGCAAGTTAAGGGCCAGGATGTAGCTCAATGGCGGACACTCGCCTAATGGCTGAGCCCTGAGGTTCCATCTGCACTACTACCCAAAACAAGCAGAGGAAAGCCATTTCTAGGGCTTCTCCAAGAGGTTAATACAGCCAGCACTGAGGGACAACGCTGAGGAAACACCACCACACTCTACTCCCTCCCCTGGCTTCAGGCTCAGGGTCCCTGGTGACCCCAACTAGACCCCCCAGAAATCCTATTCCCCATTCTTTCCCAGCTTTCCCCAAAGCACAGCTACACTCAGCAGACAGCACCCGGCTGCCCACGCTCACCTGTGAGATCACTGGCTATTACCCTCTGAACGTGGCAGTGATGTGGACCCGAGAAGAGGGGGGCAGCCCCCCAGCCCATGTCTCCGGGGCCACCTTCTCCAGCCTCAGACAGAGCATGGCAGGCACCTACAGCATCTCCTCCTCCGTGACAGTGGACCCCAGCCCGACTGGTGCCACTTACACCTGTGAGGTCACCCATGTCTCCCTGGAGAAGCCCCTTACAGTCAGCACCAGGATTGTCCGGAGCACAGGTACTGGGAGCATCCGCCCTTCCCCACCCTCTGTCTGGGCTGAGGCCCTCCCGACCCAGCTGTCTCTGACCCACAAGCTTTGTCCAATCCCAGTTTCATGTTCCTCCCCTGCCCTGTCTCTCCCGAGCCACAGCCTCTACCACACATTCTACCCCAGCCTCCATGGGCCGGGCAACCTGCTAGGGGAAGATCAGGGGTGAAGGGGCCCTGATCCCTCCCTCAGGAGCTCAGTCCAGCTGCAGACAAGACCAAGGAGAAGAGGGGGGCCAGTCCAGGTGCTAGCTGAGGGGAAGGGATATGTAACATGGAAAGAACAGCACATGGAAAGCTCAAACTGTGAAACAGCTAAAAAAGAATTTAAGAAACTACAAGTTGTTTAGTACAGCTAGAGCCAACTTAATGTGAGAAAAGGGAAGTGGCTTGAAACTTCAAAGGAAATTATATTTATTGAGCATTTACATGAAGCAAGTACTGTACTAAGCACTTACATGTTAAGTATAATCTCATGTGCCACAACTCCCATTTTTACTTGTTTTTGAGATGCAGTCACTATGTTGCTCAGGCTTGCCTTTAACTCCTGGCCTCGAGTGATCTTCTGCCTCAAGCTCCCAAGTAACAGGGCCTACAAGTGTGACACTTGTGCCCAGCAAACTCCCAGTGAGCTGGCACTTACATGTGTTAAATAACGTGCCCAAGGTCACCTACCAGTAAATGGCAAAAGAGAAAACGTGAAAAACAGGCAATTTGATTCCCCTTACAGGCTTAACCTTGTAATCCCAATGGCCTTCAAACTGGATCGTCACCCTGAAAGCCATCAATGCTGCTGAAAGGGGACAGGAACAGGGAAGGGACAGAAAAGAAAGGCTCTGTCCTTGAAGGCAGACATCCAAAAACACAGGCTCTAGCAGGTTGTTCACTAGACTGTATCTTCCCAGAACTGGGGTTTTGCATCATTCACGTCAGCATCCCCCAGCTATTTGCAAAGCCAGGTTTACCTATCAGTGACCAGTGACAAGCAACTTCCGAAACGCTGTCCTGAGGGAAGAGGCAGGAGGCAGTGAGAACAGCAGAACACCTGGCACCCATGCATGAACAGTACTATGCATGGTTCCTAGCTCCCCCCAGGGGGCACACGTGCACGTCCGTCTGCACACACATGCACATGTATGCACGCAACCTTGCTCAGCACAGGGCTGACCCTGCCTGTGCTACTCTCCCTACAGAGTGGGAAATGGCCAGCGGAGTCATCTTGGCCAGCTGCCTCTTCCTTCTTGCACTGCTGTTCCTGGGGCTTCACAGATGGCAAGGTGAGCACTGACCCAAGCTCTGGCTCCTTCCTGACCCTTCTGAGCCACTGACCAGCCCACTGTGAGCACTCCACCCAGACCAGGGTCACTGCCCAGACACGCATCCTGGCCTCCTCCCCACCCAGCCACCTCAGCCGCTTGCTGTGGGGTGCCAAGTGAATCCCATCTTGTTCCATTTCCTCTTAGCTTCTTCAAAAAGGCTCAAGTCCGTGAGGCACTCGGAGTAGCTGCTCTGCAGCCTCAGCCTGGTCTCGTTCATCAGCAACACCCTGGCGCTGCCGCCCATGCACCAGCAGACAGAACAGGCAAAGGCCTGCAGGAGGACCTGCCCTGGCCCCGAGCGGCCTCCACCTCCCTTCACTGTGTCCCTTGGTCAGCTGGTCAAGCAGAGAGAGAGGGAGGAGTTGAGGGCCAACCAGAACCCAGAACGTCCAGGTAGAGGCGGACACCAAGGGCCACATCTGAAGTGAGGTGGTGGAGAAAAAAAAAAGGGAGAAAGGAGTGAGGACATGGACTTTTAAAAGGCCCTGTGTCCACGAGGCAAATCTTTCTCACTTTCCTGTATCACTCTGGGGGTCCCAACTTAGGCCCTCCAAAGTCACAGCTGCTTTAACTGCAGGGTTTTTGAAGCTGTGAAACACAGGTCCACAGAGGGGCCATCTGCTGCTCCACGTAGTCTGAACTGCATTGCAGCCCTGCTCCTTCAGCTGTGGAAGACAGGCGTCTCCTGTCCATTCCTACCATGTGTCGGGTTGGTACAGCAGAACCTGCCTCAGCAGGGTATGTATATGAACATAACAGGAAAGGAGTTGTTGCTGGCGGCCTTATCCGGCCGCATCCCCAGGACCAGTGAGAAGGTGGGGGAGGCTGAGGTCTGAGCCACCTGTGGTGAGCGATGCCCACTCTGCTTCCCGCCATCACTTCCTGTCATGACGCCTGTGAGAGCCGGGCTGTTTCAGGCACAAAGGGGCACAGACCACTTCCTCTTTGCACCTGCAGCCTGAAGACTACTGTAACAAGACCACACCCCACCTCGCCTCTGTTACTCCAACCCAAACAAGAACCGAGTCAGTTGAATGGTAGGAATCTGTATATTTTTGCCTTTGTTGGGAATACATGAAATATGCCACATGCCTTTGGTGGAAGTACAACTGTTAGCATTCTATACAAGTATGAGACTGGGTTAGGAGAAAAGACAGAGGTAATGACAGACACATAGTGGAAACCCCACATCATCTCACAGCAAACCGAAGACAGGGATGTGGGGAGCTCAGCTTCGTCTGACTGCAGAGTCCTGGGGTTCAGCTGTGTATCTGCTCATGCACATGGGGAGTGGGAGGGGAGAGCAGACACAGAAGAGGTTCAGGGAGGGCTGAGAAGAAAATCGAAGGCCAAACACCCCCAGAAGAACAGAGCCAGCTATGTATGGTGCGCCCTGAGAGGCAGAGACCCAGGAATCACCCGTGCTAGGGCCAGGGGCCGAGGGCGGGTTTACTCCAGGCTCAGGACGCATCCGGGATGGGAGTGGTTCTTCGCCAGCGCCAGCGGTGACCCCCTGCACTAGGCAAGGGGGAACCCAGAGGAGAGTGGAGGGTGTGCTGACTGCTTTCTTCCAGCTCTTCAGTCCCGCCCTGGGGCAGGAGAAGGGAAGGCGGAACGGACAGGGACCAGGGACGGAAGGATGGTGAAATGCTGCTGCATGGGAGAAGCATCCAGACCCAGCCCGCTGCGGCCCTGGCGCTGCCGCCTGTGCACCAGCAGACAGAAGGCAACGAGGCCATGGGGGTTTCCAGCCTACCCTCTTCCCAGCACCTGGGCTCATCTTATCCTGAAGCTCAGCAATAGCTCCCAGGAACTGCAAGGTGGTACATGCCTGTAAATCTCAGCACCTGGGAGGCTGAGGCAGGAGGATCATAAGTTCAAGCTCAGCCTAGGCAACTCAGCAAGACACTTTCTCAAATAAATACTACAAAAAGGGCTGGGATATAGCTCATTGCAGTTCAACCCCCTGTACTACCACAAAGGGGGTTAAAGCCCCAGGACAGGACAGGCTGGGCCACTCCTGTCCTCAGCCTGCTCAGGTCATACTATGTCTCAGCACAAAACATGCAAAAAGGAACAGAAGAGGCTGCGTGCATTCAAGCAGGTGAAGGTGCTTCGGGAGGGAGGGACTGTGGCAGAGGGAGCTGGCAGCCCTCAGTGTAAGTCCCCAGGACATGGGCGAGCACACGGAGCACTGACCACAGCCCCCACCCCACTGCGGGACTGAGCTGCCAGGTCTGCTGGGCTTCCCCACGGCCTCAGATCAGCCAGCCTGGTTCTGTCCTAAGCGAGCAGCCGGGAGAACATAAAGAAAGGGTTCTACGGGAGTCTAAGGCGCTGCCTCTGACGCACATCCCTTCATCCGCATGGAGGGAGGAGCAGGGCTTCCTTATGAGGGTGAGAAGCTGCTCGCTGTAAGTCTGTTATTTTCATATTAGGCCCTCAACTCATCATTCCTCTGTAACTAACAGGCACCCTCTGGACACCAATTAAAAATAAAAATGACAAAGACTCGAACTTGGGCCAGAAGAAATCACTTGGTGCCCTCACGAACACCACAGACTGCTGTAGAGAACATGGAGAAACAGCTCCTTCTAGTAGAAGCAAATGGGACTGTTTCTGAAACAGCCTCTGGGTATTTTTACAATTGATAAAGACTTGTTTTCCAGGCCTATAAGGAACAAAGTAAATGGCTGTGAGATCCCCAAAGACAGAGAAAATCTTGGACTAACAGGTTAACAGTAACTGCAAAAAGCAGCCTGGACTTTCTCCTTCTCAGAGGGCATCACTTCAGGACCATACTGCCCCCAAGCCCTCTGACTGGCCCAGTAAAGGCGACACAGGGCAAGTCACCACTTCCCCACCTGCTCACAGTCCCTCCTGCCAGCAGCCGGGCTTTCTAGAAGATGACACAGGCACCAGTCCTTTCTCCTGCCACCGACCTTGCCAGTGTCCAAGGCTTATCATCTCAGCCTTGCCCCTTCCCCTGCCTTTGGTCACCGGCTCTTACCAGCTTTGGGGGAACATGAGAAGACCGAAGAAAGGGGTAGGGAGGAGGCGCAAGCTGTTGCTCTTCAGGTAGTGACTTCAAGACTGTGCCACGAGCAGCATTTCTAGTGTGTCGGAACAGAGTGCAAATGAACGCAACCAAAAGGAGTAATGGGTGATGGGGAAGCCCAGGCCAGGAGGGAGGAAGGCAGGTGGGAAGTTTGTTGAGAGAGCAAACAGAAGAAGGACATGAGCTCAGATGGCAATGGAGAACAGGGAAGGGATGGCACGTTCTTAAGTAAAAAAGTAGACTGGACACAGGAGTCAGGAAGTCCCAGATGGAGAAGAGAGAGATAGGAGAAAACAAGAGGGCAAATTACATCAAATTACTAGACATTCAGGCCTTCCGTTCCAAGTGCCCCAGCCCCACAGTCTTGCTCGGACCCAAGTCAGTAACAAACAGCACAGTCCGCTCCCTCAGAGCAGGGACAAGGCCTGTCCGCCGAGATTTCCCCTGTTCGGCCCTCCCTCCTCCCTCCCAAGCCCACGACAGTCCCACAGCAGCGGTTTCCATACCTCTGTGAGAGCAGCCCCACTCCCCAGGCACGCAGGCAGGCAGGCAGGAGAAGACTCTGGGACCTTCCCACCTCTTCACCCCATCCGTGACCTCAGCGATACTTACTTACAATGACTACCACGATGATGGCACAGATGGCTCCCAGCATGATCATCATCTGAGGAGAGAGGGACCACATGTGAGCCCGGAAAGGAGCCAGAACCAGATGTGGGAAGAGACCTGCCTCCATCCTCGGAAAAGGGGAACATGAGCCTCTCGCTGGAAGACCTGAGGCCTCTGAGCAAGGGCCCCCTGCTTCCCACAGGACCCACAGCCCAGCACCATGTGGGCAGCCCCTGAGGAACAGCATGGGCCGGGCAGTTGGCTCCATTTTTGCACAGTTCCTATTGCCTGGGACTTGAACAGGATTTCCAATGAAAAAGCAGGCTTTGGATCTGTAGTCGATTGGTCTGATCTGAATTCAGAGGTTCCCAGAGGTTGTGGACATTTTACAATGCACTAAGCCTGAGCCACTGTGTTTCTGTGAGGTGTGCCTGAGGAAGAGCCAGTGAGGATTCCTGCAGCAGACGCCTGTAAGGAAACGCTACTAACATATCCTAAATTTCCCGCAGCAGCGCTTTCTCCGAGTGGTTCTTAATGCTCTAGCCTACCCTAGTGGCCAACACGGGTATTCATCTCTCAGTGCAGGTGCTCAGATTCCTCCCAAGAACTGTGCAGAACTGAGATCTGCACTTTTAGTGGGAAGGATAGGAGAGGTCAAAGGCTTTCTTGCCTCCTAGAAGGAGAAGCCCAGGAAAATGAAGGAGGAGGACAAGGAAATTCACCTTGCAGTTTTTCCACCAATACTTCCTCTTTAGCTTGGCAGCACTGCTCTCGAACTGTGACGCTCCTGCCTGCAAAGCATCAGCTCGGTCATCCAGCTCTGACAGCTTCTGGTCCCTCTCCAGGACCTTGTCCACATTCACTCGCATGATGTCCACCACCTGTGGGGGATACACAGACAAAGCTGCTGCGTTTCCTGCTAGAGACAGAAAAAAATATTTGGAGGATCACAAAAGGGTGGATGTGTGTGATTCTAAGGGATGCTTTAGTCCCCAGAGCTTTTAACCATCTCCCTATAAAATAAATAAAAAACATGAAAACAGATGAGACACTCCCTTCTGTTTCCAAACTCCTGTGAGCAGGAACTCACAGAGAGCCGTCTATCCACTGACCTCCTCCACTTGTGCCTGGGTTTGCTGTAGTCGTCGATTGCTGGTCATGTTGGGAGGAGGGCCAGGAGGACCCCCACCAGGGGCAGCCCCTTCTGTCCCTTCAGCGGGTGGCTGAGCTGGAGCAGACCTGAGAAGTGGAGAGACCACAAAGTAACCAGGACAAGAAGGAACGGCAAATATGCTCGCCAAAGCAACTGCAAGTAGGTCCTATGTTAATGGACTCTAGTCCCTGGGCAATTCTAACCAGAGAGACCACACAGAGGGAGAAAGCAAAAGACGAAGGAAGCTGTAACAAGTTTCAGATGGATGTCAGTGTCACTACAAGATCTTATTGGGGAAAGCCCCCAACCCAACTCAGGCACATCCACTCCCCTAATGGGTACAGGGACAGATGGGCTAGCTTTGACCCAAACGGCATTTTCTGACTGTCAGCAGCCTTCACATGAAGCAAAACAGGAAAACCCAATCCAGAGCAGAAGAGATTATACCCTCTGGACAAGCCAGTGAACTAAAGTGCACAGCTGGAATATGAAAGGAAGGGACAAACTGACAGACGCTGCTTCCTGGGATCCAGTACTGGTTATGCCTCTCAGTGATTAGCAGTTCAGGGCTGTCATAAGGACAACTTGGAGGATCACCAAGAAGATGGACTGAGTCAGGACTGTTTGTTTGCATTGCTTTTGGCAGAGAAAACAGGGGTTTCACTTAGATTAAATCTGGGGCCCAAAACAATTACATTAGTAATGGAAATTGTTCCAAGAACATAGAGGAAGTAAAAATGCTCAGTGCACAAGCATTATAGACATTCTGTTCCTTCTTTTTCTAGTTTGGCAGAATCTCAAGAGATACCCCTTGTTTCCTATATGTCATAGAGAAATCCTAGTTTTGGTCTACATTACTGGATACACGGTGGAACTGTTCTCTTTTCAGTACCACTCATGGCTACAGGCTTCCTCAGCTCAGGAGGGGATAATTCAGTGTGGAGTCAAGGTAAACATCTCTACATCCCCAGATATGAAGGCTAAATGTACCTGTTAACAAATTCCCAGGAACCTAACCCAAAGGATGAGATTTTCTCTGACAAGCACAGGTCTTCACAATTTGCTGTACAACAGAGATTTCCTTGGAAACTCCTCAAGGAAAAGCAGAACTTTACCAAAGCAGTTTAAGAATAATAAAAGCACAAAGGTTAAGCCATCACAAAGCCACCAAGGAAAGGAGATTCCTTGACTATCATAGAACTAATACTTAGAAGTTCCTCTCCCCTAAGTGAATTTCTTTCATACTACAAAAAAATGAACAATGACCCTTCCGAAAGCCTGTACTAGCAGATTATATTGACTTGTCCCCATTTAAGGAATCCCTTTCACATTTCCCTGCAAGGCACAGACAAGGAAGGCAATGGGGAAAAAAAGATACAATACTAAGGGAGCCATAAAGCTCCTGGGCTGCTTCTGAGCTAGCAAAGCATTCTAGATCCAGACCAAAGGCAGAAATTTCAATGAGTAGGGAGCAGCGAGTGTTGGAAGAAGTCCAGGATGGTGGCACCAATGACAAGATTAAGGTCAGAGACCTCGTGATTCCCTGCTAGCCACCATGCTTTCTCCACCTCCTTCTGTTCATCTCACACAGAGCTCTGTGGAATCAGTCATCTGAGAAGGGTCCTCCCCTCACTGCCCACCCCCACCCCAAAATGAAGAGAACTGGATTCAGTACTTGTTCAACATGCACAGACTATCATCTATAGTTACAGCTTAGAAACCGCAGAGAAAAAGTGACATGGCTACCCCGTGTCTGAAAGTCTCACTTCACTTACTACTTGTTGGAAGACAAGTGCTCAGCAGGGACATATCCTGGGAGAGTTACACCCTTATGTAACACAAGTAAACCTTCCTTCTTCTTACTGAGAAGCAGTAGAGATACGTCTAAGAGCAGACCAGAGCTCCAGCCAGTAATCAGAAAGAAAAACATGTTAAACACACTGTGGGTAGGACAGGGAAGCAACTCATTTAGCCATTGCTCTCCCTGGGAAGATGGGAAGAGGTCAGTGCTGAAACTGTGTGTTAAAAAGGGCAACACTCGGTTGTATCTCTTCTCCAAATACATGCCTGGGACTTGGTGGCAGTAAACCACCTAGAATGTGGCCTTGGGATGAACACGCGATTACATGGCACCGTCCCTCGAGTCTTAGAGGGGCGCAGCTGGCACCAGAGAACTGGCAAGTAAGTTTCTGAAGCTCTGCACCTCCCACGAAAAGTAAGTCTCACTTTGGGTGAGAGGCATACACGAGTCTAGAGACTGCGGGGTTGCTTCTAAGGACACATTCAGTCCGATGACCAGAAAGGGTCTTTCGAATACCCCGCTATCTGTCTCCAAGGCCCCCTTCGCCTTTCAGAGGTTCCGCTATATGGAGACCGTAACCAAGGGCCACACAGACAAAAGAGAGTGCCATGAATGTGGGACCCCTGCCTCCCTGGCCGGCCCGCGGTGCAGCTGTGGGTGATGCAAGAAAGGGGTGCAGCCCCACCGGGTGGGCTGGCCTGGGGCGGCGCGGCGGTGCTTCCCCGCGTCGCCGCAGCTGCTGCAATGCGCCATTTTCCGTCCCGCAGAGTCGAGCGCTGGGGGTGAGAGTTGGTTAGGAGGTGTCCAGTCCCTCCAACAGAGTCAACTCACATTTTTCTGACAGATGGGGTGCGAGTCCGTCCCCTCTCTGGAAGCTGCAGCGAGACACCGGCGGGAAGACACTGCAGTCGAAGTGGACGGAACTGCTGCGCTCAGTCTCAGGATAGCACCCGGAGCTCTAGCTGCGGCGGAACTCTGCAGCCGGGGGTTCACCGACCCGCTTTTATCAGTACTGGCCACGCCTCCCGGCTTGCATTGACTTCTTCGCCGTCCAATCCACGCCCGGGATGGGCAGATGTCCAAGTCCGGATGTCCTAGTGTTTCTTACTCCTGCAGTCGTGCCAATCACAATTCTCCTCTCATTTCGACTCCGGAAAGGAGACGTTGCATTGAGGGCCCTTCAAATGACCAATCCCACTGCACTTTGCTTATCTGGCTAGCTGAGGGGCTGGACAGGGTACTAACGAGCCCGCCCTCGCGGGGACGCTTCGACTGTCGACTCAGTCACCGCTGGCGGCTCCAACCAATCACGTCGCTCCCGCAGTCGCGGGCTGGGGTGGGCAGGGTCGGACGGCCGGAGTTCCCGAGGGTGCTGGCTGTTTGTTTCGCGGATCTGGCACCCGTCCTGGCCTGTGTCCCATCCACCTTCCGCCGCTGGCCGACAGCCCCGAGGACGCGAACCCACTACACCGAGGTCCGGCTGTGGGTCTTCTGTCGGATCAAAGCTAGTGGGAAGGCCTCGTTCGTCCGTCTCTTCCTGTGTAACCCGTCCTAAATCGAGTAGGTCTCCTGAGGAAACCACCCTAGACTTTCTCCCATTCCTTTACCTTTCCCCCAATAATTCACCGAGTCGATTTTTTCCTTCCTAATACTCAAGAATTTTCTTCCTTCTCACTATTATCTCTTTACCGTACATTAATTATAAGACACACCATTATTTATGCCTTGTTTTTTAAAAAGTTACAAGTGAGGGCCGGAGGGTTAGCTCAGTGGTTCCGGCGCCTGCCTCGCAAGCTCAAGGTCTTGAGTTCGATCCCCGGTAACCACATATAATGCTGGGTGTGGAGACACGCCCACCAACAATCAACACCGCATACCACAATGCCGGACGTGGTGGCTCATGCCTGTAATCCCAGCACTCGGGAGGCAGAGACAGGAGGATTGCTGAGTTCGCGGCGGCTTGCCTGGGCACCATAGTGAGCTCAGGGCCAGCCTCAACTACAAACCGAGACCCTGTCTCAAAAAGCAAAAAAAAAAAAAGTTACAAGTGAATTATGACTGCTTTCCCACCACTTAGTTTTTATCTTAAATTTTTGTTTTACATTTATTGAAAATACATTTTCATCTATATATGTAGAATAGATATATATGTATACACATTTTTATCATTTCACTTTTATGCATAAACGAAAAGGAAAATAGAATTACATGGAGACCGTATACCTACAGTTTCATATTAAGAGACTGATTCCCGTGATTCCTTTTTGATCCAGTTTTGATTGTCCCTGAGTGCCCACGTGCTGTGGACTTGTGTTCATGCCATCGCAGGCATTGGTGATATAGCATTTCCAAAGAGTATTCCTCTTCTTACTCTGGAATTTTCTCCCAAGCCTCAGTCACCCATTTTGCAAGTTTTCGTACTTATGAGCAGCTATGACAAATCCAGTGTGAGTGCTGACTAATAGCTACAGTGAGACATCCCGATGTGGGAGATGTGAGAATGCCAAAGGAGGGAGCAGTGCCTCTTAGAGTCAATTAAGTATAACAGTCTGCTTCCAGTCTTGCTCTTCCTCACGTGAGAAGCCAACAGGAGACCTGTTCAAATATCACAATCTGCTTAAACAATTGCTCCTAAGCACATCCGGTCATGTGTTTATCCCACCCACATTCCAGTGACAATTTGTAAACATTGAAAACAACTTGTAAGCCCTTGATGGCAAGGAGAATGGAGAAATGTTTCTGACAATATGAACACCTACATATTACCACCAGCTCTACCCTGGAAAATTTTAACTCCTGAATTTTAAATATTTTTCAAATTTTTTCAAGTAAGTCCAGATTCACATGAAGTGGCAAAGGAAAAGTCTGAGGTTCCCCTACACTGTTTATCCCATTCCCTGAACAGTAACATGTTGGGTAAACTCAAAGACATATTAAAGCAGGAGATTGGCACCCATACAATACTTTATTCAGAACTCACCAGTTCAATATTTGTGTTTGTTTATGTATAATTTTATTCCATTTATCACGTGTATAGATTTGTGTGAACTCACAACCAGGATACAGAACTACTACCACAGGTTCCCCTATGCTCTTCGTAGCCATCCCTTCCCTAGCCCCAGCCCTTAGCAATGTTAACTTCTTTCCCTCTGGATAACTCTATTTCAAGTGTTTTGTAAATGTATCACAGTGTGCAACCTTTTGAGATTGGCTATTTTTTTATTCATTTGACATAATGCTCTTGAAAGCCAGAGGGATGGCTGGCATCTGAAATCCCACCACTGTGGGAATTGGAGCAGAAGAATCACAAGTTTGAGTCCTACCTGAGCAACTTAGCAAAGTAGTGAGACCCTGTCTATAAATAAATAAATACACACACACACATATTGCTAGGGATGTAGCTCAGTAGGAGGGTCCTGGGCTTGAGCTCAAGAACTGGGGAGAGAAGGCAGTCCTTGAGATCCGTCTGAGTTATTGTATCAGTGGTTTCTGTTGCTGAGTAATACTGCATTCCATAGCATGGATGTTTTTAGTTATTTGTCAACTGAAGGTAACTTTTCCAACTTAATTCTTTTTAGGTCCTTTGCCTAAAAGAGCATTTTTAAAATGCAGTTTTGAACTGACAAGAAAATAAACACTAGTGAAAGACCAATAAGAAAATAAAAGCTAACCAGGGAGGTAGCAAAGAATTGAATTTGAGCACGGTGGACTCAACAGGGTTTGTACCCTAGGACTTCCTCAAAGTAGGAAATCCTGCTCGCATGGTGGCACACAGCTCTAACCTAACGCACCGGAGGCTGAGACTGGAGCAAGACCAAAAATGAAGCCAGCCTGGATCACACAGTGCAAGGCCAGCCTGAACTGCCTATCAACACCCTGTCTCTAAATAAATAAATAGAAAAGGTAGGAAATCTAGTAGACCCGACCATGAAGCCTGAATCATAAAGGACTGCATCATCATGTAAAAGTGGATTAAAATATGCTGGCACCCCAACTGTTCCTAGGGAACTGTATTATAAAAGTTATTTATTTGGGAGCCAACTACTACTGGATTTTCTTAAGTATTTTCTTTTAAATATGTGCAGAAAATTTATAACCCCAAACTATGTTTTTTCTTCCTGAGTACCTTGTCTTATTCTTTTTTTTTTTTTTTTTTTTTTTTTTTTTTTTTTTTTTTTTTTTTTTTTTTTTTTTTTTTTTTTTTTTTTTTTTTTTTTTTTTTTTTTTTTTTTTTTTTTTTTTTTTTTTGAGATAGGGTCTCACTTTGTAGTTGAGGTTGGCCCTGAGCTCACTATGTAGCCCAGGCAAGCCTCAAACTCAGCAATCCTCCTGTCTCTGCCTCCCAAGTGTTGGGATTACAGGCGTGAGCCACCATGCCCAGCACTGTGGTATGTGGTATTGATTGCTGGTGGGCGTGAGTCACCACGCCCAGCATTGTATGTGGTTACCGGGATCGAACTCAGGACCTTGCGCTTGCCAGGCAGGCGCCAGAACTACTGAGCTAACCCTCCAACCCTTATTCTCTTTTTTTTAAGCTTTGAAGATCCTCTCTTCTTTCTAAAAACAAAATGGCAGGAATTGAAAGTGTTTGGGGGTAAGTAGTACCACCGAGCACCCAGCAGAAGCAATGTAAGGCCTCTTGGGCTGGGTCCATCTTCAACCTAGGATGTTGGGAATTTCCATAGAGACAGTGCCAAGAGAAATAAATCATGATCCAAAACTGCACACAAATAAGGCACAAAGTACCTTTGTAAGCTCCAGTAGAGCAAGAGACAGGAAATAAGATAGTTAGAAAATCAAGCCAAATCATCTGATGTCTGATTAATAAAGTCCTTAAAAGGAGAACCAGGATATATGAGGTAAGAGACATAAAATATGTGTGGGTATAATCGACTATTAAAGAAATACAGGAAAATCTCCTGAATTGAATGAAACTTTCCAGATTAGAGACTGAGGGATGCGACAGGCACAATGAAGGAAAAATAGTCATATCAAAACTCACCTTGGGGCCAGAGGGTTAGCTCAGTGGTTCCGGCGCCTGCCTCGAAAGCGCAAGGTCCTGAGTTTCGATCCCGGTAACCACATATAATGCTGGGCGTGGAGACACGCCCACCAACAATCAACACCGCATACCACAATGCCGGACGTGGTGGCTCACGCCAGTAATCCCAGCACTCGGGAGGTAGAGATGAGAGGATTGCTGAGTTCGCGGCGGCTTGCCTGGGCACCATAATGAGCTCAGGGCCAGCCTGAACTACAAAGCGAGACCCCTGTCTCCAAAAAGCAAAAAAAAAAAAAAAAACACACATTGTACTGTGTGTGGCAGCCTTGTGAAATCCTGGGGTTCAACCCCCAGACCCCAAAAAAATACTAGAAAGAGAAGATCTGAAAATATGTCAAAAAGAGAATAAAAATGGAACAAGAATCAAAATAACATCTCACCACAAGTTTAAAAGGTAGAAGACAATGTGGCAGTGCTTTAAAATTCTAGAGAAGATGATTATTAATCTAGATTTCTGTAACGGCCAAAATGTCAATAAAAGGTAAGGGTGAAATAAAGACATTTTGCAGATATGTACATAATGAAAACATTACCTCTCTTTTAAAGGAGGCTATTAGAAGACGGGCTCTGGGCCAGAGATTTAGCTCAGTGGTTCTGGCGCCTGCCTGGCAAGCGCAAGGTCCTGAGTTCAATCCCAGTGACCACATAGAATGCTGGGCGTGGTGATTCACGCCCACCAGCCATCAACACCACATACCACAGTGCTGAGCGTGGTGGCTCATGCCTGTAATCCCAGCACTTGGGAGGCAGAGACAAGCGGATTGCTGAGTTTGAGGCTTGCCTGGGCTACATAGTGGGCTCAGGGCCAGCCTCAACTACAAAGCGAGACCCTGCCTCAAAAAAAAAAAGAAGATGGGCTCTGATAAATTGGAAAGAAAAAGACTGATACAAAATTGGTGAAAATGCTTGCAGTGGAAACTATGTCACAGTCCCAGGAATACCCTGTCTGATGAAATTGCAGGATGTAAAACACTACGAGAGGCTTTGGGAAATCATTAAGTATCTGACAAGTTTAAATATTTTAAAATAATATGTATTATTTTACATAATAATAATGTCTTATAAATCTAAATAAGCACATGGAAAATTTTTTCTAGGTTCTTCTTTCTCTTCTTCTTCCTCTTCCTCTTCTTCTCTTCACTGGGTTCTTTTTTTAGAGACGGGGTCTTGCTTTGTAGTTCAGGCTGACCCTGAGCCCACTATGTAGCCCAGGCAAGCCTCAAACTCAGCAATCTTACTGCCTGTGCTTCCTGAGTGCTGGGATTACAGGTGTGAGCCACCATGCCTGGCATTGTGGTATGTGGTATACTGATTGCTGATGGGCGTGAGTCACCATGTTGTATGTGGTTACTGGGGATTGAACCAGGGACCTTGTGCTTGGTAAGCAGGCACTGGAACCACTGAGCTAAATCTCTGGCCCATAGAACTAGATTTTTTTTTTTTTGAGACAGGGTCTCTCTTTGTAGTTCAGGCTGGCCCTGAGCTCACCATGGTGCCCAGGCAAGCCGCCGCGAACTCAGCAATCCTCCTGTCTCTGCCTCCCGAGTGCTGGGATTGCAGGCGTGAGCCACCACGTCCGGCATTGTGGTATGCGGTGTTGATTGTTGGTGGGCATGTCTCCACGCCCAGCATTATATGTGGTTACCAGGGATCGAACTCAGGACCTTGAGCTTGCGAGGCAGGCGCCGGAACCACTGAGCTAACCCTCCGGCCCTAGAACTAGATTTTTAAAAGGAGACGGCTTCTTCTTTCCCATGTCTTTAAAAATTTATTTTGTGAAGAGTCTATGTTGCCCAAGATAGCCTCCAATTTTGAATTGTCCTACTTTAACTTCCCAAGTACCTGTGACTATAGGTGTGTCACCCAGCAGGAGGCAGCTACTAATTTTAAAAAGCATTTGTTCAACTCTTATAGCTAGTAAAGGACTTGTAAAGAATTCCTGCAGGTCCAAGGTGCAGCTTAGTGGCAGAGCATTTGCTTACCACAAGGCCCTGGATGTAATCCCCAGCATCAGAAAAAGAAAGACAAGGAAGGAGGGAAATAGGGCAAGGGTCCTCAGAGACAAAGGAGACTGACCAAATGGCCACTGAGCACAAGAAAAGATGGTCCACCATGCTAGCTAGCTGGAAATGCAAATCAAAGCTACAGTGACGTATCCGTTTGCACCCACCAGGCTAGTGGACAAGGGTATGGAGAAATTGGGACACTTCTAGTGCTAATGCAAAATAGTGCATTGTGAAATTTTTCAGTTTGGAAGATTTTCACAATTGCTTACACATATTTTTCTCATATTCTACTAGGTACATACCAAGAAGAAATGAAGGCATAATGCTCACCAAAAATCTTGGCCATAAACTTCAAAGCAGTATTATTTAGAATAGTCAAAAGTAGAAATATTCCAAATGTCCATCAACTTATAGATGGGTAAAACTTTTTGTTTTGGAGAATTAAACAGAGGAACTCACACATGCTAGGCAGGAACCCTGCCACTGAGCCATGTGACTTTTTTATTTTATTCTGAGATAAGAGTTTCACTCAATTGTTGAGGCGGGTCTTGAACTTTCAATACTCCTGCCTCAGCCTCTTGAGCACCTGGGATTACAGATGTGTGCCACTACTCCAACTGTGACAAATGTATATATTTAATATGGTATATCCATAGAATAGAATATTGTTTGGCAATAAAGAGACATAAAGAACTTATACAGATGACAACACAGGTGAATCTTTTTTTTTTTTTTTGAGACAGGGTCTCGCTTTGTAGTTGAGGCTGGCCCTGAGCTCACTATGTAGCCCAGGCAAGCCTGGAACTCAGCAATCCTCCTGTCTCTGCCTCCAAGTGCTGGGATTATAGACATGAGCCACCACACCCAGCACTGTGGTATGTGGTATTGATTGCGGGTGGGCATGAGTCCACTGAGCTAAATCTCCGGCCCCACAGGTGAATCTTTTTTTTTTTTTTTTTTGCTTTTTGAGACAGGGTCTCG
>PVIC010020437.1:0-29529 GCA_004025085.1 Thryonomys swinderianus
CGTAAGGACCTGAGTTTGATCCCCGGTTACCACATATAATGCTGGGCGTGGTGGCTCACGCCTGTAATCCCAGCACTCGGGAGGCAGAGACGGGAGGATTGCTGAGTTCGCGGCGGCTTGCCTGGGCACCATAGTGAGCTCAGGGCCAGCCTGAACTACAAAGCAAGACCCTGTCTCCAAAAAGCAAAAAAAAAAAGAATTCAGAATATGACAATGTAACTATTAAAATGAAGCCCAATGAAATATGAAAACCTTTACCAAAAAATAGTTTATTGCACAAAATTTAAGGAATTCCCAAGCACGTTTATATTCATAAAAAATCAACATGCTTCTTAAAGGTACAAACTGTTACACATAGTGACACTTTCCTAGAACTGTCCCAATCTGACCATCTCTTTTTTGTAAGGAACCTTTTTTAATTGAAATTAGTAACTGAAAAAAACCACTGAATTTTCAAGATCCTTGAAAAGCTGAGCCCACCATAGACTGAGTGAGAGTAACACTCACATCACAGTTATTTACATCAGGGGTCCTTTAAAGGAACGCCCCCACGACAATTCTCTTTCAAATATGCAGGTCTTTTTCAGTTCTAGAATCTTTACATGTTACACTTAAATTTTTGATTAAAAAAACGCATGGAAATAGGAATAATATATGTCATTGTTATTCTGTAGGCTCATGGCTTTTGCAGTAACCCTTTATCAAGGAAAGGAAGTTTAAACTGAGAAAGAGTTTAACACAACCTTCCTGATGTGGTGTATGGTACTATCTCTTTAAAAGGCCAATCTTGTCCCTTGAACC
This sequence comes from Thryonomys swinderianus, assembly GCA_004025085.1. Taxonomy (NCBI): domain Eukaryota; kingdom Metazoa; phylum Chordata; class Mammalia; order Rodentia; family Thryonomyidae; genus Thryonomys; species Thryonomys swinderianus. The sequence continues at coordinate 802 of PVIC010020437.1, forward strand.
CAGCCCTGAGTAGTTTCATATCATATTGAAAACACTGCCTGTTACTTCTTCCAAGGAGTAGAACAAAGATGTATAAATCTGCGAGATCTGTGGCACTGACCTGACATATACCTTGATAAATGCTTGTTGGAGACCATACTGAAATAAATTTTCTTTTAACAAAAACAAGTCATGACATACATGCCCAGGCCAGTACTCTCTGCAACAGGATACAGCAGACAGTATGTGCACGAGTCACATGCCCATACACACTGCGGTGGAAAGCTGTCTCGCACAGCTGTACTCCAGACATGACTGGTCTCCCAGAAGCGAATCTTGTAACTCCCACTCTGCCCACGAGCACAGTCACTGTAGTCACTGAGGAATCCAGCTCTGGGAGGTAGAAGTGTAGTAGAGTCCCCTGGAGATAAGAAAAAGCCTCAGCATTCAAACAGGGCATTTACAAACAAAACCTGTCAGTGCTCGCTTCGGCAGCACATATACGAACAAAACCTGTCTTCAGAGTAACTTAGAAAGGGAGCACCGGCTTGAGCACAGGGCCTCCGATCCAGCACTGCAGGCATATGCAACGCAGACACGGACACGGGCTGGGGCCGAGCAGCCAGCCCACGCAACCAAAGGGACCAGGCCGTGGGCTGCCTGGTGACAGAACCCGGTGCAAGTGACAAAGGGGCACAGAAGAGAACCATTCTTCCTGCACGTGGGAGTCAGGCTTTGTCCTCAGAGGAGAGCACAGCAGCTCGGGAGAAGGCGGCTCTGCCAGAGAACGTGCCGAGGGTGACCTGGCTTAGGACTAAAACAAAAGATAACCTAACCCAATAAATAGGAAGGCAAATTGCCACTTCTCTTTTCTAATGGTACAAGAACAATTTAGTCAAAAACAATGTCCAACTCAGGTAAAAAGTAGGATATATTTATGATGAAACTTTCAAGTATTATTTCAAGATTAACCCTGTACAAATGATATATACATATAAGAAATTACAATACTTGCTAAGGAATTTTTTTTAAACACCAAACATCTTTGTGGTTAATAATGCTATTATAACCGTATCAGTTAACTCTCCAATAGTATGTTACAAAAGAACACAAGCAGCTCAAAAATTTCTGTTTTCTCCACAGAATACATACAATCTACTGACAGACCACATTTGGGACTGATCAGTTAATGCCAGAACTTCATTTCAGAAGCTACTGGACCTCCCTCTCTCTTCCTTATAGTTTGTAGTAAGAATTATTTAGATTTTCTTAGTGAACTAGGGGGAAATTCAAAGACCTCATCTCTCCCAGTCAGTCTGCAGCATTAGAACCTTAGGTGGGAAACATACTAGTAAAACCACCACACCTGGTGCCAGTCTTACACAGTCCATCAGTCTCTAAGCCTCTGTTCTGAGGAGAACTGTGGTGCCTGCAAAGCTCTTTCAGCTGATTCCAGGTGATGTTGGCATCCACTACGTCACAGGCCCTGGCGAACACTGTCACAGGAGCCCTGCAGCCCACACGTGAGGCCCTCCCCCTGCCCCGCTTTCTTCCACACCCTATGCTACCAAAGAGACTGACGTACTTGCTTCACCTGCCTGGCAGTCAGCCAGGGTAGACCATGCTGAGCCAGCAGCCCGACAGGTCAATGTCATGAACTATGAAGAGACTGGACAAGAAGGAAAGACCCTCAGAAAAAAGTGAAACTAAAACAATAAAGAATCTTTTTTGTGCAAGAATATTTGGCTTTAGAAGGTACAGTAAATAAAATATATTTCTTAAATTATAGTTGACTGACATCCCTAAATCCTACATGTACATTGTTTCCCAACAGCAAATTTTCAAATGGCAATCAATAAAAAGATAATCAGGTCCTTCTTAAATAATATGTGCATAGGCTTTTACAAGATGATGATTTTCAGTGTTCATATACACATCCTATGGTGAGATGGCTATTAAAGAGAACTAAAAAGCCAAAGGTGCAAATCAAACATTTCTGCAGGAAAGTAAAGCTCTCATTAAGAAGCGCTGCCTGGCTCCTGGTACTGCTGTCCCTAGACCGTGTCCTGCAGAGCCTCCGCCAGAAAGTGGTGATGAGTGTCACTCGCTTACCAGCACCTCCTCCTGTGCAGAACCAGCCCGATGGGCATCCGGAGACTCCTGAGCTCCATACTGGGCTTCTAAGATTTGGTCATTTTACGGGAAGAGCTAGTTGTGGTTTCCAATGACTACGTCTCTAATCCTTGACTCTTATTCTATTATTTTACTCCTTGTTAAAGGCAAAGCAAAACTTAAAATTTGATCTCTCAGGAAAATGCAGAGCACACAACTGAATAAATAATATTGGAAACGACACATTCCTTCATGCAGCTTCACGCTGCTCTCTGGCGTTGGTGGTCACTGTTCCAGGCCTTCCAGGTGGTCACTTGTGCCCTGCTGTGGCTCCGCTGTGGGCTATCTCCCCGGGGGTGGGTGTGCTCTCCCGGGGTGCTTCCACCGGGGTCCAGGAGGACAGGGACTCGTGCACAGTGATGGTATGCTCTTCCATCTGCCGCTGCAGGCTGTCCATCTCCTGCCTGGGGAGAAGGAGAAGGCGAAGGAAGGAACCCAGATCACGTCAGGGTCAGACACTAGCCATCATTTACAGGTTCCGCCTACAAGTCTGAGCCAATGGAACGTGGCTCCCTAGCGTGGGTGGCACCTTGAGACCATGGAACCCGTATCCAGGGCCAACAGAGCCAGCGAAGGGTAGAGGTCAGAGTTCTTAACACTTCCCTCTATTCTGTGCTTCAGCTTTAGATAGATACCTGGAACTGTACAGGTGACAGACAAGAGGGCCTCATGCCGACCAAGTCAGAGAGACTGCTGCTACCCGAGGGCAGTGTCACACATGATTTCCACTCACAAGGTCACCTGCTCCTGGGCCCACGTAACCATGACACTGGCCTTTCCTGTCTGACAGCTGATGGGTGCAGAATATCAGGGCTTCACTTTGTACTTTTTTTTTTTTCAGTATTGTGGATTAAGTTTATAACCATGTACTTGCAAGGGAGGCAGCAGTGCCACTGAACTAAATCCTTGGCCTGAGGGGTTCACTTTCCAAAGGTGCGTTGGGGAAGTTCATTCCCAGCACCCTTCACCTTACAATATGAAGCAGAGACCCTGCCCATGAGAACACCCCCCCCCCTTCCCGACCATCCATACTAGCCCTGCTTCCTCCCGCTGGCACAGGAGCAATTCCTCAAAGTTGACCCCACCACACATCTTTACAGCTAGCTCACAGGACATACTTGAGCTGCTGCAGACAGCTGTTCAGGTTCTTGAGGGGCTCCTTGCTCACAGCAGGCGGAGGTCTCAGTAGCTCCTCTAGCAGTGAGGCTGGGACAGGGCAGTCAGGGATCTTGATGGGTGTTGCAGGGCTAGAGGAGTTGGCCTCACTTTTTGGTTCTTTCCTCTGTTTGTAAAAACATATCATTAGCTGCCCCAAAAGCCTTGTCAGTCCTGCATCACAACCTGACTCAGAAGGGTGCCTGCTTGATGGGGATCCCTGCGTAGGGGCTGTCCTGGTCTTTGTATCAGCACAGCCTGATCATCACAGAGTTCAAAAAACACTGGTTGAGATGCCTGGATATGGAGCCACAAGCCTATAATCCCAGCACTGAAACAGGTGCAACACAAGTGTGAGCCTAGCCTGGGCAGTTTAGCAACTTAGCCAGATCCTGTCTCAAAATAAAAATAATTTAAGGGCCGGAGATTTAGTTCAGTGGTTCTTGCCTAGCAAGCTCAAGGACTCTGGTTCAATCCCCGGTAACCCCATACAACAATACCGGGTGTGGTGACTCATACCCACCAGCAATCAGTACCACATACCACAATGCCTGGCGTGGTAGCTCACACCAGTAATCCCAGCACTTGGGAGGCAGAGGCTGAGTTCAGGGCTACACAGTGAGCTCAGGGCCAGCCTAAACTACAAAGCAAAATCCTGTCTCAAAAAAAAAAAAAATTTAAAACAGGGGTGTGCAGAGACGTTGCATGGTGCAAAAGCTCTATGTTTAATCTCCAGTGCAAAAAAAAAAAAAGGTAGGTAGATAAATTGGGCAGGGCGGCACAGCTGCATTCCTAATGTACATAATAAAGCTGAAATGACCCAAGTTTAGATACTCACAGATGATGTGGTTGGATCCCAAAATGAAGTTCAGACAGGACTTCCAGAGACCCCTGATGTCTACTCTGAGCTTTCCTAAGAAATGAAGTAATGCTCCCAACTTAGCAGATTCCCTGCTGTATGACAGAAAGCTTTTTGTCCCCTTTTCAGGGAGACTGATTCCAGGGAGCACTGACCTATGTCCTCATCACTTATTTTGAGATAGGATATCCTGAAGTTGCCCAGGCTGGTCTCAAACTGCTGCCTCAGCCTCCGGAGTAGCTGGGACTACAGGCCTATATGACCACACTCAGCTAGGACATACAACTTTAGACAGACAGCAGATGATGCTAAATAAACCTGTGAGTCAGGCAGCGCTTTCTATCCCTGGCTCTTGCTGACAACTCATGTGGACTCAGTGCAACCTACTGCTGTGCTGGCACCCAGGTAGGGCTGTCAATATAGCCTGGGGCCTGGCCTGGCCTGAGCCCCATTTGCATCATGGCAGGACACCAGGGTCACTCCATCACAACCACTTTCTTGTCTGGGTTACAAATCTCATTATAATAAATGGTACTGAAGATTCATGAAAAGCAGCAAACTTTCTATTGGAAAAGGCACCAAAGTAAAATGATTTGGTCTGGTGTCCAATTAGAATCTCCTATTATTATTTTCATACACAACTCTCCAACAGATGTTAGCCCAGGAGATACAGGCCTGAAACCTACCTTGGCCATGCCACGGCGGAGATCCTGCTGGAGCTGCTGGTTTTGTTGAAGCAGAGTCTTCATGTTGTTCTTTAGTTCAGACACTTTAGCTTGGAGCATCAATTTATCTTTCTGGGTCATGGACAGGTCTTCCTGAACAATCTCCAGCTCACACCTGATAGTCTACAGAGAATGAATTCAGATTTTTTAAACACTGCTGAGACCTTAGTATGTATGTCACTTCTGGTAGAGTGACTTTTATTTTTATTCTTTGAGGGAGTTAGGAGAGTTTTTATTGGAAATAAGAATAGCTTGTGAATTTTCAGGAGGAGTTCTAAATCCAATGGCCCTGGACTCATTTCTATAGGATGACATGTGAGAGGTCTGCATCTTCGTGGTTTCCTCTCTGGCCACCAAGACTTGGAAGGGCCCGGTGACAGTCACATACTAACATCTCGTTCAAATTCCAGAGCTGTCCCGAGGCACAAGCAATACCTATCTAGTTGTTTTCCATAACCAGTCCCCAAGAATCTAACCACTCTTAGGAGATAAATGAGCTCTGACTAGGACTGTGGCCATTCACGTCCACATAAAGAGTCTTAGCAAGTTCTCCCAACCTAACAGAGAAGCTGACCCGGGGACAGACACTTGTCACAAGAGCCCAGAACAGACACCTGTAGCAGCTGCTGCATCCCTTCCAGCTCCTTCCTGTCCTGCTGCTCCGTCAGGTTCAGCTGCTGCTTCAGGGACTGGAACTCCCGCTCCTTCTGATTTAGCTCCCACTTGAGATTTTCCATCTGAAGAGGGAAAGTCACATGACCAAGGGAATGACAAAGCTGGTGCTCTTATAAGGCTATATACTATTGCTGCGTATCTTCTGATATTTTGGAAAACAAAGATTCCTTTCTAAGTGCACAGGGCTTGGAGTTGAGGGCCCACAAGAGTCACCTCTTGGCTCCCCGCAGGCTGCTGACTCAGCTGCTCATCCAGCTGCTGCTGCAGGACCTGAAGTTTGGTCTGGGCTTCTGCCAGGTCCGCCTGGAACTGTGCTTTCTCCTGGGAGTGTTTCCCTTCGCGAATCCTGGCATTAGAGAAAGTTAAGAATGAAATGACAGCATCTTCCCAGCTTGCCTTCCTCTGTGGATGTGGCTTGCAGATTCCAGCCACCCTGGTGAGCTCCAGCCTGCTCACTCCAGGCTGCAGATGGTGCCCGGAGCTTGTAATACTTCCCTCATCCTGCAAAGGACTCTGCAAGACAAGCTCTGTCAACAGGATTCAGAGCATGGCGCTGCCAACCGTTCAGACCACACAGGAGGTAGGGGAGCCCAGAGTGTCTGAGTGACGCTGACTAGTGTGGCGCTACAAGGGCCTCTGGTTCCTAGGACACGCCATCAGGGTGACACAGCGCCCTGTCCTGAGGGGAATGGTAAGGCAGGAGTATGCCAGGGTAACGAGGTTTCTTGGGACAGGAGTCAGGAAAACCCTCCCTGGACTGGTTCCTAAAGCAGTCTGGTAAAACTGCTAAGTGCTGAGTGATTCACAGGCAAAAAACCCTGGAAGCTTCGCTTCTTCCAGGTCATGGCACAAAGGTGGTGGCTGCTCCAGCCCCTCTGGATTGAACCACAGCCTGGTACTCACTGCAGCTCCTCAGCCTCGGCCTGCAATGACTGCACCAGGTGTTCCTTGGCCTGCAGCTCCTTCTTCACCTCGCTCAGTTCCATAGTGGCTGCCTTAAAGTGGCGGCGGTTATGGCTGGCTTCCACTCTGGCGGCAGCCACCTACAAAGGAGAAGGAAGCTAGTGTTACCCAGAAATTAGGTGCACTGTGGGGCACCTGAGGCTTGATGTCCACTAAGCATAACAGCTGCTCCCAATCCTACATGAATGCCCAACAGGACTGAAGGTGCCTGCCTCACCGCTCAACATGCACCAAGCAAACAGGATGTTGCCAGTGTATGCTGAATGAACACATTAATTCATGATTTGTGAAGATACATCTTTCTAGTTAACTTTACTCATGTATTCTAAAAGCAATTTATTTTTCCGTATTATCTAACTGTAAGAAACTTATAAAATCTATCATGTTAACTAGTCTCCTTTCTGAAATGTTAATGCTTTTCAGAACTAGTACAGATTCTGTCAAGGTTTCTAAGAGGAAAGGAAATTCTTAGAAGTATCCAAAACATTTAGATGGGTAAGGTTGAGGCAGGAGAATCATTAGAGTGAGATCAGACTGGGAAAAACCCTGTTTGAAAAACTAAAAACCAATAGGGCTGGGGATTTAGCTCAAGTGGTACCGTGCCAACCTTGGATGCACAAAGGCCTGAGTTCGATCCCCAGTACTGCCAAAAAAAAAAAAAAAGAACCAAGAAAAAATAAAAAAGTATTCCTTTTTAATAATTTAGTTTTTTTGCCTAAGGGCACTAACGGGCACTTTATTTAAAAGAACACTGTAAATCATTAAAAAGACAACCCCAGATGGGGGTATGCAGAGCTCAACATTTAGAGCATTTGTCCTGTGAGCACAAAGCACTGGGCTCAATCCCCAGCCTCACAAAAGAAAAAGAATACAATTCATACAGAAGATATTAACAGTATTGTCCCTAGGTGGAGATCTGTGATGATCTAACTTTCAATCTTTTGCTTTTTAAAATGCTTGACCACTGTGTACTACTGTTAAATCAGAACAACGTGTTTACAGAAAGAAGAAGCAAAACTCACAGTTGTTCTTAAAAAGAAATCAAAGCCACATATATGTAACTTATTTTCCTGAACGTGTGCTGAGGATTTAGCTCAGTGGTTCTGCCACCTGCCTCATAAGTAGAAGGTAATATGTTCAATCCTTGGTGCAAAAAAGAAAGAAGAAAAGAGAGATGGTGAATATTTCAGCACTTTTATTTATAAATATCCTAGTTATGCCTTTTTTTTTTTTTTGAGACAGGGTCTCGCTTTGTAGTTCAGGCTGGCTCTGAGCTTACTATGTAGCCTAGGCAAGCCTCAAACTCAGCTAGTTATGCCTTTTTTTGTGGTACTAGCTTAAGACATTGTACATGCTAGGCAAGTACTTTACCATATCCTCAGCACTCTATATTTTTTTGAGACAGGGTCTCGCTTTGTAGTTCAGGCTGGCCCTGAGCTCACTATGTAGCTCAGGCAAGCCTCAAATTCAGCAATCCTCCTGCCTCTGCCTCCAGAGTGCTGGGATCACAGGTGTGAGCCACCACGGCTGGCACTGTGGTATGTGGTACTGATTGATGGTGGGCATGGGTCACCACGTCCTGCATTGTTGTGTGTGGTTACCGGATCGAACCAGGGATCTTGTGCTTGCTAGGTAGGCACTGGAATCACTAAGCTAAATCTCTGGCCCTCTCTATATGTTTTTTAATTAGGACAGAATCTAGCTAAGTTGCCTAGGCTGGCCTTGAACCTGTGAGTTTCCTGTCTTGACCTCCTGAATAGCTGATGTTCTGTAACTGTACAATCACATTTGGCTATGTATGCCTTCTTTAAGGGAAGATAAACTTTCAGCAGGAAGTGCAGGTTCCAATGGAGAAGAAAAAGGCCTGGGCCAGAGCACACTGCTGTTGACTTCTGCACTGAAAGGGCTGCAAGTGACATTTTTCTTATCTGCACATCACCCACATGGGCAATGTTTGTGTATAACCCAGCATTGCAGGACACGGATACCTGTTCACAGAGAATAACAGTATTCAGCACATATGCCTCAGGCTACTTGACTGTGTGGCCATCTAATATGATGCCACCTTCCCCTGACCACCGCCAGGTCTCCTGCAGTCTGTCTGCACCACACAGCGTAGACAACACTGAGCCCAGGAAGGAGCAGAGTGGGAGAGGTTACTCTCTGTACGATGTAGACAGGAAGCTGGCCACACACCTGCTCCTTGAGGCTGCTCACTTCCATCTTCTCTCTCTCTAGTGAGGCTTGCAATGCTTGGATGAGCTGCTTCATCTGGCGATCCTCTTCCTCTTTGCGCTGCAAAACTGCCTGCACCTAGACCATGTTGCAGAAGGATAGTAAGGAGGCACCACTGCAAGAAACTTGCAAAGGCCACAGTAGGTGCCGTGGAGGGAGCCCCGCAGGCTGAGTATACACACCATGGACCATTAGGAACAGTAAAGCAAAAGGGGCCCCTGCCTGGCACCAGGCATTTGTGGATACTGGGTAGAGTCAAATGATCCCACTGATGCATGTATTTTGGGATACAAACACAAACACGAACTTGTGTGGCAGAAGAGAACAGAAGTAGTGGGAACTATGGTAAAGAAAATACTGCTTGGAAGGAGTAAAGGGACACAATGTGGCTCTTTCTGAAGACTCCCAGAAATCCTAGCCATCCCTTTGGCCAGAGAGTAGATGTGGGATCCAGGAGCTAAGAACAGTCTGGGTAAGACCCAGTTCTGACCCATGTGAGGACACAGGTGAATGTCCATGCCTGTGACTATCGAGGATTGGAGGACAGTCTGCCTGCCCTGCCAGGATCACCATGCAAAGGGATGAATGATCTCTGGTTTCATGTGTAGAGCTCCCCACACACCCCTGCAGCTGGGAGATCCAGGCTTGTCTGTTAACTAGCTTCTCCGAGCTGTTTGTTTCCTGAAAGAAGGGGGCTGAGTTGCCAAGGACGCACAGCAACGTGGTGTGCGCACTACTGATAGTATACTGGGCCCACCAGCTCTCATTGTCCTGGCACCTCGCTCTGAATACCTGGAGATTCAGCTGGACCAGGTCAGCTTCCCTCTTGGCTAGTGCTGTCTCCAGGATGCTGTTGTGCTCCCGTAGGGCTGCGTTGGACTGTCCAAGGCCTGTGAGTCTCCCTCTCTCATGTTCCAACTCAAGAGCCAATTTCTTGTTTGACTCCTCTAGGCGCTTTATCTTCTTTTTGAAACCTCTGGATTCCTGAAGCTAAAACATCAAAGTGAACAAAATGACCTGCTATGTTGCATAATCACTGCACTCCCAGAAAGAGGAGCAGGGTTTTCAGCAGGAAACAGCTGGCAGCAAAGCCAGTACATACTGCCCCTCTGTGTATGACTAAAGCTCCATGTGGCCATGGCTTCGGGGGAAGAGGGTGCAGGGCCTGCACGCAGCCACTGCGCAGATGAGCATGAACTGGGCTGATCTCCACAACACATTCTGAGATGAGATGGACTGCTGAATGAAGCAGGCAGCCCTGAGGGGAGGAAGGCCCCAGAAACTCCTGGGGGAGGGGCCAGGGACCACCATTACTGAGTGACAGCATTGAGGTACACTACATGCCACTGGAGGCTACAAATGCTTCTTACGTTGAGTTTTTTAAATGTTCAAGTCAATTTTCTTGTTTGTAACCAAAACCTTCTAACTGGGTGGAAGTTTATAGTATGAATACTAGTGACTATTACATTAGGTATCAATGGCTGTCACTGTCACTAATCTCTCTAATCTCTCTAGAGTGCTGGGAACAGTCGCCCCTGTTGCTGTGCTCTGTGTCGGGAACACTGTGGGGTTACCTCATCCTCCAGCTCTAGCACCTTCTCCCGGGACTCCTCCAGCTCCTGGCTCGTCATGGCAATCACCTCCTGAAGCTCCTTCTCCAGCATCAGCTTGCTGTGGCCAATACTCTGCAGCTCCACCTCCAGGGCTCTGATCCTCTCCTGCAGCAGATGGGGCAGTGCAGCTGGACACGAACAGACCCATGACTGGTCCTCCACAAATCTCCAGGCCTGAAGCAGCCTGGCCACATGCCAAACACATTCCCTCACGCTTCCTCTTGTGAAAGGGTCTGAAGTTACCAACCATAGCATTCATACACTACAATGCAAACAGGTACCACCTGCACAGATAACAGATTGTCACATTAAAGAGCAAATGCTCTGGAAATACAGAAAAAAGTCTAACTGACAGTAAGGGCTCTGTGGTACATGAGCTGCACTCACCATCATGAACACAACACACACTAGTTTACACATGTGAGCACATGTTTATAATGCAGGCACATGTGCACACACTATACACATGCTTACACACACCAGACACACACTTGCTGCCACCACGGTGGAGGTCCTGTTCTGAACACTGCCGGTGCCACTCAACCCCTCCCGAGGAAGTTCCAACCCCAATTTGCTCTGAGGGTCAAAGATACGTGGTAACACTACAGATAGAACCCATGACTATCCTCAGCTGCAGATTCTAGAGATTTCACACTCTCTGTCTTACTAACCAATCCAAAAGATTAAGATAAATTTTAAAGTAATAAGGAACATGACAATTAAATAGATGCTCTCTTGGATTTTATTTTTTTCCTGTACTTAGGGACTGAATCTCTTTTGCTCTATGGCTGGGTCTTGGTAAATACCCCAACCTCAAACAAACTTAGACGCTGTCCTCAAAGTTGAGATCCTACTGCCTCAGCCTCTCAACAGTTGGGATCATAAGTGTGCCCCACTATACCCAGCACCCTCGATATATTTTTTTCCCGAAGGATGTACGTGACATATCCCATGGACAGTAAAGTCCATTTACTGTAATTGTAAGACACCCTCAATATTTTAGAAAGTCACTAGGGAGAAGGAGTATTTACTCAATTGAACAATAAACCATCATGTTATAATAGTCTTCCAACTCACAGGCTCTTTTACCTTTTCATACAGCAAAACATTTATTGGTACATTTTACGCAAAAATAAAAGCACACATATCATAGGGAACTTGAACCTATAAAATGGTACATCCTGTGTCTTTTTCCCATCCCCCTTCCCCTCAAGTTCCCTCCTCTCCCTATGGAACCTCTTGCTTCCATGTGCTGGGATGAGCAGCAGTGCAATGTCCTGAGGAGGGTGAAGGCTCTGGGGTCAAGAGGCAGCTGGTGCTTACACGGGGCCTGTTGTCCCTGTGCCGGCCTTGCTAGTCAGATGGGCACATGCCTAAGCCTGTAATCTTCACATGCAAGTGAAGTCCCCACAGTCCTTGTCAACTTTAAATCTCACTGTCTTGGCTGGAGATTTGGTTTAGTGGTTCTGGCGCCTGCCTAGCAAGCGCAAGTTCATGAGTTCGATCCGGTAACCACATAACAACAATACCAGTCGTGGTGGCTCATAATCCCAGCACTTGGGAGGCAGAGACAGGAGGACTGCTGAGTTGGAGGTTTGCCTGGGCTACATAGTGAGCTCAGCACCAGCCCGAACTACAAAGCGAGAACCTCTCTCAAAAAAAAACCCCCAAAAACAAAAACTCACTTTTACTAGTAAGGGTTAAATCTTCGCGAGTGAATTTGTTTAAATTACACTCACTATACTTCTTGTATTTCTTTTTTTTTATTTTTTTTTTTGCTTTTTGGAGACAGGGTCTTGCTTTGTAGTTCAGGCTGGCCCTGAGCTCACTATGGTGCCCAGGCAAGCCGCCGCGAACCCAGCAATCCTCCTGTCTCTACCTCCCGAGTGCTGGGATTACAGGCGTGAGCCACCACGCTCAGCATTATATGTGGTAACTGGGGATCGAACTCAGGTCCTTGTGCTTGCGAGGCAGGCGCCAGGATCACTGAGCTAACCCTCTGGCCCCTTCTTGTATTTCTTTCTTCCATCTGTCTGTCTGTCTGTTTTTTTTTTTTTTTTTTGAGACAAACTCTCACTCTCCTTGAACTATGTAGCCCAGGCTGGCCTTGAACTCATGGTCATTCTCCTGCCTTGCCTTTCTGAGTGCTGGGATTATAGGCATGTGCTGCCCTACCCAGCTTATCATTTCATTTCTCATGTGAAATTTTCCTGTTTTCTGTCCACTTAAAGAGTTTATGAGTTGGATAATAGATATTAGGCAATGTGAAGAAAATGTCCAAATAGGAAGAGGAAAAGGGAGGAGGGGGGAGAAAGGAAAGAGGGAACAAGGAAAAAAGTGAAAATAGAAGAAAAAATGGAAACAAAGGTCTGGTACATAGGGAGGGGCAGCTATGGTCACAGTCCAAGCCCAGTCTGCTTCTGAGGCTCTTCCTCCCCTTCCTCCCTCCTGTGCCTCACTCTGATCTCAATGCTGCTCCTCCCCATGGAGCCCAAATCCACCTATTCTGTTGCCCTTGGTAGCCTGTTTCCACCTGGCTCTTACCACGTCTGGGCCACTGTGGCAGAATCAATGCTGCCTCCTTTCTGCCTCTCCCATGTCACTGTCCTAAGCCACTGCTTGTCAACGTCCATACAGGAGAAGGACAGGAGCAGCCCCACAAGTGGCCAGGTTAAGCCCGAGTTCCTTCCACCTAAAATGCCCTCTCTGTCACTAGGGTGTCCTCCTCCTGCCAAGTGCTGACCCAGCCCCACTGCAACCCACCCTCGCTCAGATGCTCCGCTGCCCATAGTCCAGGACCTGGGCTGCATAGCCAGGGCAGTTTCTCCATGTGATGAAGGCTCTTCAGTGAAAACAGTTCCCCACTATACACTGCCTGGCACAATGAGGCCATGGATACTGTGTTTAAGTCACTAGTTATACTTGCATTTCAAAGAAATGCTACCCACACTTTTCAGTTCTAGCAGCTTGAAAAATTCCCTTTCAGATGAATTTAGGGGGAGAAAATATTTATAAAACCTCTTGCCCTGCATTCAAGTCTCCATGTCTCTGATGGAGCAAGGCAGTGTCTACCTACTTGTAGGACAGGGTCGCTGCCACTGCTGGTGCTCTGGGCTCTGAGCTGGCTCAGCTCTGTGTCTGCAGCCTCTTTGGCAGCCAGGGCCTCTTGCAAGCGGCGGCTAAGGATGCTCACAGCATTCTCGTAGGCCTTGTGCTTGGTCTTCATCTCCTTCTGGGCACTAGTCAAATCTGAGCCCAGCTGCTTCATCTTTTGCTTCTGCTCTGTGATGGCCCTAGGGTATGAAGGAGACACAGAGGAAGCAGCTTATCTCCAGTTCCACTGCCCACCTTCCTGGCCTTACTGTTCAGTGCAAGGGCCAGTGAATGGCATCCTACCCACCCTCAAGGACTGGGTGGGCTCAGACCCAAGTGTGGCTCCACCCCGCCACCTGCTCCAGCCTGGCTCCTGATGGGAGCATGAGGGGAGGCAGCAGGTATATTCCCACCTGAGGGCCCTGAGAGCTGAAGGGTTACCCGTGGCAGGTGACTCCGGAAGCCAGAGGGGAAGAGAGAGCTTCAGGAGTTTGAGCCATGTCTGCCAGACCCTCTGCTCTCCGGGAGCAGTTTTAAAATGACCTGGTGACCGGAGGTTAATAGCCTGCTCCTACCAAACAGAAGTGTACCCACCATTCTTTCTGACGGTCAGCAAGGAATCCCACAACCAAGTTCATGAGGAAAGCAAATACCAAAAGAGACAAGTAGCACATGACATGGTGTAGTAAAAAGCCTCAAAGGCTGTCTGCACACACATGCACATGTATGCACAAATGCACACGTATGTGCCTAGGAAGGCTTGCATTCAGTATTAAGTGAGCACAGAACAGGTACAGGATGAACACCATCGTGTCACTCCACAACTGGTGAGGGGGCAGGAGTGGAAGGGTGTTGCTTTAAGCTTGGGGCACAAAAAACTGAAAGAAAATAAAAAGGAAGGGGAATGTGTGCTTGTGGCCACTGGTAGAGAGACCACCTAGCTAGCATAAGGCCCTGGGGTAGATCCCTAGCACCATCAAAAATAATTTAAAGGGAAAGCTCTTATTAAAAGACGCATCTGTAAACCAGCTCAGAAACCCCAGGACTATTTTTATAGAAAGAGCAAGTGCTCAGTATTGGTGGAACTTTAAAATGGGACCTGAATGCCCTCGCTACCTTTCCAGAGGAGTTATTCTCATTGAGGACATCACCCCTAACCAGACGCGCTGTGCAGACTCACTTCTTGGCCTCCTGTTGCAGTGCTTCGATTTGCTCCTTTAGTGCCTCATTGGTCTCTGTGAGAGTGACCATCTGCTCCTTGTCGAACTGCAAAGACTTCAAAGAAAACAGGCATGTAAGAAGGGCAGATCTGCTTGCTTCAGATGTCTGTCTTTGATAAATAAAGTTTATAGACTTCCCATCACTGTCTCTACAGCATGAGCAGTGCATGGGGAATGCTGGTTAGCAGGAAAGTTACCTCTCTTGTGCCCCTGGCCTGGATTCTCCAGGGCCCTCCTACACTGCACTATGAGCTGCTAAACTCTAAGCACTTGTCCCCTCTTCTCTTTGCTGGTTGTTTTGGTCCTTTCTTTGCTATGAGTCTCACGGTGACCCACAGGGCTCTGCACATGCTCTGCCCCATACCCTGGCTACCCTCTACTAACTTCTCCTGGCACACAGGAAACACCACCAAAGCGTTTGTACAGACCTGCAGGTAGGTCTCCATCTCGCCCTTCTCCTTCTGTGCTGACTGGAGATGCTCCTCAAGGTCAGCCATCTGCTGGTGGGCCAGGGACACTTCCTTCTGCAGGCGTAAGTGCTCCACCTCCACAGCCCTCTTCTCCCCCTGCAGCCTGATTAGCTCCTGCCGCAGCTCCTTCATCTCCAGGTCCAGCCGCTTCTTTGTGGCCTTCAGCTCACTGATGAGCTGATCTTTGGAGGTGGCGTCCCGCCGGTAGGCCTCCACCATCACCTGTACACAGCACTCGCATGGCTGGCACCCAGCGGGAGCGTACCCGGGGTATGCTCACTTAATTCATTTACAATCCAGCTAGACTGTAACTGCTGAATTAAAGACAATGCATTTCACCCAGCCTAAGATGCTACCCACTGGGGCATCCCACAGCTCTGCACCAGGAGAAGCAGCACCCTAACGACCTGGGCCATGTGGGGGTGCGGACCTTGTCCACCTGAGGAGCCTGGGCATCCTCTTCAGGTGGCTGGCTGTACGGCTCCAACAGGACCTCCCTTAAGGGCCACTAAAGCATGCCTTCCTCTCGCAGCCTCAAGGGCTCCTGGGTGGGCCCCTGGGAGGAGCGTGGGCCAGAGGCATCCTCCACAGGAAGCACTGCCTCTGCACACAGTCTGGGTCTCATGTCTTCTGGGGCCTCTCGTCTGTTTTAACACGGAACCAGGGCAATCTTTTTCAAAGCTGCTTTTCATAGTAGATAACAACCTGCACAGGGACCATAGTGTCCAACATCCGCGGCTCTCTGAGTGACAGCGATGGAATGCTGTTATACGCACCGCGGTGATGAGCGCCTCACACGGCCCGCAGAGGAGGACGGTGAGCACACAGTTGCGGTGGGAAGTCCGGAGGACTGGGCCCTCCATCCTCCTGACTGATTCTATTCTACCAGGCCAAAGACCACCGATGGGTGCCAGGCACGTGTGTCACTCAAGAAAACCATGTCCTACCTTCTGCTGAAGGAACTGCTCCTTCACCTTCTGGGTCTGCTTTCTCAGAGAGGCCATCTCCTGCTGCAGGTGCTCCACCTAGAGGACAGGTTTGCACAGAGGAGGCCTCAGGTTCCAAGACGCCAGGCCAAGGGCCCAGGCACTGAGGCAGGACACAGCCCACACTCATTTTCCTCACCCCGTAGCAGCACTAAGACTGAGGGTGAGAAGTGGGGGGGGGGGGTCCTCTGGACCAGGTGTCCACAGCCGTCCCTGGAATGGCCAGAGGAAGAAAACCTCCTTCTTTCCATGGGCCATGCCTCTGGTGCAGCTTCTCTGGTCAAGCCCTACAGCACAGAAGCAGCCACAAACATCAAGTGCAGGAACAATGAGGCTGAGCTCAAGGGAATCTCAGGATGCAGGGCCCCTAGGCCCTACGCCTCACACCTAAAGGGTCAGAGAGCTCACCAAGCTGCACCCAACCACGTGGAGACACTCCTGAAGAAGCCAAATGACATAACAAGGGCCCTCATGGCGCACAGCAAGAAGGAACAAGTCCACTCAGATGACACTTGTTCTGCAATGTGACAGCCTCCTAAAGCCATCAGAGTGAAACCTTGTTCACCTTGTAGCAGCTGGTCCAGGTCAGGTGGGCCACTTTCTTGGGGGTGCAGGGGTCAAGCTGCGCCCCTGGGTCACTGTAGTGAAGGTTTGGGGGTCAGTACTTGGGTCTTGGTCAGCATCCTGGGGGTGTGGGGATGAGAGCCTAGGTCTGGGTCATCGTCCTTGGGATGCAGAGTCTGCACACGTCTGTGTGACCATCCGAGGGGGCACAGGATTAGCACATCTATCTGGCATGGGCACATCTGTCTCAGGCGGGGAAGAGCCTATTTCTATTTGATTTCTCCTTAAGACATGCTCCTCCTTAAAACATGTTCCACATGAGCTCTTGTGATAACTGGTGTACAGTAAGGAATGAACTGTCTTTCCCTGCACTACGGAGGGAAGCTTCTCTCTCCATTAGGAACTGTCCAAGGAAGAGCCAGGCACCAGCTGGCCTCAGTGCACAATTATCCCCTGTAAGGATCCCTGTCACATGTTCCTAACCCCATGCAGTTCCGCAGAAAGGGTAGAAGAACCGGACCCATGCCACAGAGAGCTCACGTGGACAGGGGAGTCTCAGTGATATCCAAGAAGGAAGACACATGCCACTGAGAATCATGGGGGTTTGTACTCGGGCAGGCTGGTGGCTGGGGCACAGCTCTATCTCTTCATTGGTTCTTAGGTCAGGAAGACTTTATAATTGGGAGGACAGTGACCCAATAACATCACCCTACTACCTTCCACCTCTTTAGGAAACCCTTATAAGCTAAGGGCACTACAAGCAGCTTTGTCAGAAATAATGCAGGTAACTATTATGATCAATAATTTCTAGCGCTAGCCAAGGTCTCTCTCCCCAGGCTACCAGTCAGTAGAGAACTCTGACGACCTATCTAAATGAACACGCTCAAGGGAAACAGATCAGTGAGTCCCTCTTACACCTGACTCTGGAGGAGATATAAAAACTGAGCCATTCCCTGATGCTAATTTTACTTCCTATACATCCTTCTTCATTCTGTCTAGATTTTAAAAATACATTTGCCGACACCCAATTGTGTTGTACTGTTAGCCAATGGCTCCTGCCAGGTGATGTGCTTCCAGGTTGTGGTCTTAGTACTGGGATCCCAGGGTGGCCAACAGACCCTGCCTGTCCCTCCCTGTACCCATGTCATAACAGGAAACCAAGTTTCTTATGGCTCCTCCTTGGGCTCAGGTCCACAACCTTAGCAGACAAGAGTTGGTATTTCTTGGCAAACGACTTTTAAAAGCCCCAAATCAAACTCAGGTTTCCAGTTCTAGTTTCTTCTTGCCCAGAAGCATAGGTGGGACTAGGGCAGAACGTGAGCCACTAGGATCTCTGCCGTACAGTTTCCTCCCTTGGGTCACCCATGGCATAAAAGAATGCATCCACAGGAGAATGATCACAGCATGGTGTGGGCTGGTTACCTGGCTGGACTTGACAGCCAACTCTTGTCTCAGCTGCTCTAAAAGTCCTGACGTCTCCTCAGTATCTTCTTCCAAGTGCCTTGTGCCCCTGTCAAGTTCCTCCTTGCAACTCCTGGCTGCCTGCAAAGCCACCTCTAAAACAATCTTCTCATTTTGCAAGAAGCGGACTGTGTCTTCCCTGGAGGCAGCCTCCCCTTGCAGCTCCTCCAGCCGTGCCTGCAGTTCATCATAGCGGGTGTGCAAGTTGTCGAGGGACTGTTCCCGGTCCTGCAGGGTCTCCTGCGCCAAGGTGAGCTGTTTCACCAGGCCGAGGTGCTCCTGCTGCAGGACCACGAGCTGCTGGTCTCTCTGCTGCAAAGTCAGCTTCACCTGCAAACAGGGATAAGTTCATCCTGCTGTACTTGCTCCTTCACTGACAAACACGTTTTTCCCTACTGAGGATCTAAATAATTTTGATGGACTCTTCAGAAGGTCTTTTTATTTTCTGGTATCAGGAATTGAACAAGGGCCTTGCGCTTGCCAGGCAGGCGTGGTGCCAGTGAGCTAATCACCTGGCCCAGAGGGACCTTTTAAAACCAAATTCTGAGCCTGGCATGGTGCCACATGCCTATAATTCACAGGATGTGGTGAAGCAGAGGATTGCCAGAAGTTCGAGGCCAGCCTGCACCACACAGTGAGACCCTGTCTCAAAAGCAAAAAAACCAAAAAGCGAAGTTCTAATGAGAGAATGAACAGAAGTAAACCTGACATTCCTGGTCTTACGGTGATCCTTTGCACACGTACAACCCAACATAACTCACACTGCTTACACAGCCTCACAGGAGACATGGCAGTAGGTAGCCCTGGTCATGCACTCTTGGCCACAGACTTCTAAGTGCCTGAGCCCAGGGCTGTGGCAGGTACTTGCCTGTTCCAATTGCTGCTCTAGAACCATCGCTGAGTCTGCCACTTTCTGCAGCTGCTCCCGTTCGCTCTCAAACTCTTCCAGCCTCCTCTGAAGATCCTCCTCCACCATTGTTTTTGCCTCTCGAATCTGCACAAAGGCTGCTTCCTGATCCAACATGTCAGCCTGGGCCCAGGAAACAGTATTTTTTAAAATGCAGGGAAAGCAGCAGCCTAGGGTTAGGGAAACCTGCGGTGCTGCAAGGTCCCTCATTCACATCCTTATCCCGTGTACAAGGCACTCAGTGAGGAGCTCGTGCTGCTCACTTGCCAAAGGGGGATCTGCCCGGCAAGTGGTAGGAGCCTCCAGTTCCAGCAACTTGGGAGGCTGAGATAGGAAAATCGCTTGAGCCCACAAGGTTGAGACCAGCTTGGGCAACAGCTAGACCCAAGCTCAGAAAA
Source organism: Thryonomys swinderianus (assembly GCA_004025085.1). Lineage (NCBI taxonomy): Eukaryota > Metazoa > Chordata > Mammalia > Rodentia > Thryonomyidae > Thryonomys > Thryonomys swinderianus. Next base: position 20,277 of record PVIC010020437.1, read on the forward strand.
GAAGAACTGGGATCAAGGGGTGGCTGAGCCTCTTGGTATTTCTCTTGGGAGAACAGGGGCAACACAGTTCATCTGTTGGACTATAGTACATGAAATTTTCTGACGAGACTACTGCTCTAAGTCACTTAGTAAAACAAAGAGACAGGGACCATAGTCATAAAGTACACATCACATTCTAAGTGAAGGAAACCTGGCATGTTGGTATGTTGTCTTAGGGGGAAAAAAAGCAGCTAATAACTCAAAATCTTTTGGGTCTTGTTACACTGAGCCATTTGCCATTACACTGATATGAGGATGGTTCTCTTCCATTATCCAAGTCAAATAGCCATGTGATCCACATGGAAAAAGAGGCAGGTGCAGAGTAGCAAGACAAGAAACCAGAAAGTCTGAGGAAAGTGGACTTTCTGTGTGACTTCGTACGAAGGGTCAGGGAGAAAACCTGCCCAGCAGCACTCTCAGCACAAGGTCAGGGTGCTACATATACCTTATAGTTTCTTCTTCACATTTTCTAACAAGGACATTACACAGGTTTCACTATCTGTTTTGTAAGAGGACACTAGGCTCGTGGTGATTTAGAAACCTCCCAGGTTTTTAAAGATAGCAACACATCATCCAGCACACAGACACAGCAAGACCTGCTCTTGGGCCCCAAGGTGCCACATGCAGGGCTGACACAGTGTGGGGCCCCTAAGTCCTAGGCAGCTTTTAATAACATGTACGTTTACATATATACATATAGAAGACATATTTATGCTTATATTTACTTGCATGTATTATGCTTATGACTGAATAGAGTATGTTTTCTCACACTTGCCAGCGAGACTAAAGGCCAACGGAAACCAGCGCCTCCCACAGCCGCAGCCCTCACCTCAATGCTCTGGAGCTGCACAGCTATACGCTCCTTTTCCTTGATGGACCTGTGCTGTGTCTCTGTCAGCTGCTGGGACAGGGACACGTTCTCAAGTTTCAGGTGCTCTAGAAGACCAGCCTGAGTCATCTGTCCAACCTTCAAAGAAAGACACGAGGGTAGAAAGCTGCTCAACCTCAAATGTCAAGTGCAAGACAGCCTGTCTCAAGCCACCCGGGTGAGATTCTTTGCCCGCCAACAGCAGCCAGCTTCCCTTCTCAGTATTCTGTGCAGCAGCCCCTACTCTCCAACTCAGCACTCACCCTGCTGCTGGCTTCCCCACCTCCACTCTAGGGCCAAATGGATCTTGCATACCTAAGAGATAAGGCAGTTGCCCAGAAGTCACTTTTCACCCTAAGATTGCAGTGTGGGCTAGACCCACACACAGGTCTTATCTGAGCCGCAGGTGGGGAGCGTCTGATGAGATGGAGCACAGCCACATCCTCAGAGGGGTCACAGTCCTGGCCTGCCTTGGCTGACATCTCCTCAGGAAAAGGAGCCTGGGGCCAGTTCCCCAAGGAATGAGACGCAGCAGAAAGAAGCGAAGGCTGACAGGCCCCTGGCTAGACTATCCTCTCCTTGACACAAGTCCCAGTGGGTGCCGGACTGACACGAGTAAGGTGTGATAGCAGGGGCAGCCTTAGGCTGAAAAGGCACTGCTGGAGCAAGGGTGGGTGGCACTGGATGGGAAGTGTCAAGATAGAGAAGGATGCCAGTCTGCTGTATGTCTTTTACCCTCTGGACAGCTACTGGGAACCAGGAGAGAAGTTTGAGAGTGAAGGAGCAAAAAAAAAAAAAAAAAAAAAAAGACTCTAATACCACAGTGAACCTGGAAATCAAAAGAAAGCAAAGTTCTTAAAGTAACACTTTCTTTGTTTCCTCCTTCACTTCTGTCTTCCAAATTGCATCTTTTTTTTTGAGATAGGGTCTTGCTTTGTAGCTCAAGCTGGCCCTGAGTTCACTATGTAGCCCAGGGAAGCCTCAAACTCAGCAGCCCACCTGCCTCTGCCTCCTGAGTGCTGGGATTTCAGGCATGAGCCACCATGCCCAGCATTGTGTGCGGTGCTGACTGCTTGTGGGTGTTGAGTCACCATACCCGGTATTATTGTATGTGGTTACTGGGGATCGAACCAGGGACCTTGTGCTTGCTAGGCATGCACAGGAACCACTGAGCTAAATCTCTGGCCCCTAAATTGCATTTCTGACTTATTTACACTGAAAATCTTGCTTATTTCTTTAAATAGTTTTAATACCTGCACTAAGCTTGTGGTGCATTAATTTGTATAATGACTGATGTTCAAGTACACTAGAGTATAAGAAATACTTTTCTATATGGTCCTTTGGCTTTAAAAATGTAATATAAATTTGAGAACACTTCTGTTTTGCACTTGTAAAATCTAGATAAAGAAAAGGAATACTTAGTGGAGGGGTATTTTATTTTATTTATTTATTTTCAGTATCAGGGATCAAATGTGGGCCTTTGTAGTCCCAAAGTAGGCACAGGACCACTTCAGCTAAATTCCTCGCAGAGACGGTACTTTATATGCTCTACTTGAAAAATATAGTTTCAATGAATCTATAATATTTTATGTGGAAAAAATCCCCACAATTGAATTTTCATAAGGTTGACTGAAAGTACACTTCACCTCCTTCACGCTAAGCAGTCCACACAGAGCCGCAGGGTGAAGCGCATTCCAAGAGCTTCAGTTCTTCCCTCACATCACCAAAGCACACTGCCTGAGGCTGCCAGCCCTATGACCATTTGCACACACCGATGCCACTCCATCCAGTCACACACAGAATGACACATATTCCCCTAAGAGCAGACCCAAAGGCTGGTGTGGGCTGCATCCAGTACCAAAATAAAGGCAATGTCCTCTATGGGACCTGGAAACAAGAGTTCGCATAGGGACAACTTGGTGACTGCTGGTTTCAAGCAGCCAGAGCAGGGTACAGCCCCAGGCAGAAAGGGAACATCTGCCACACTATGTGCCCGATGCAGAATGTCGCAGGGGAGGGATGCAGGGCAAGGACACTAGGTGGGGAACCCCCTAGAACCAGCAAGTATGAATTTAAAGGAAGAGTTGTCCTTTGGAACAGGGCTAGAGCTGACGAGCAGTCTGGGGTATCCCACAGCAGGCATTTCAGATTGAAAGACTCAAGTGGAAGCCAGCAGGCTGTGTCAGCAGGTCATGCAGAGGGAGGATCCTGCACAGGAAGGGTACGGAGCATACTTGTGGATAGCAGACTTTAATGGAAACAACCTTTTGGTTCAGATGAAAGCATGGTTCCCCAAGGCACAGGGCACATGCCTGTTGTGCTGACGAAGTCCATGGGCCATACCTGGATGTGGGCCACCTCACCCTGCAACCTGACCCGGGCCTCCTGGGCCAGTGCAAGCTGCTCCTGGTACCACTGCCGGGCATGCTGCAGAGATGCGATCTCAGCCTGCGATGCCTGCAGCTTGCTGGTCAGTGTCGTGCGCTCCAGCTGCACTTGCTGGAGCTGGCTCTGCAGGGCTGCCATCTGCTGTCGAAGGTCGTGCACTGAAAGGGAGCAAGCACAGCCTGCTCAGGCCTGCCAGTAGCACAAGAGAGCTCTGTGGGTATCTGAGAAAAAGTTGGTCCTGCAGAAAGCGGGGGCAGTCGACTTGGCTAACTCGGTAGCCATGCTTTACAAAGTGGCCACTGCATTGTAGACATAAACCACTGCCCCTAGGGCTGGGTTCTGGAGAGCCTTCAGTCATGTGTTCATCAAGTCACATGAAACCTTTATTTTACTATTAAAGACACCTTAAATCTGTTTATAGACAGATTAATGTTTTCTTTTCTCAATATCAAGCTTATGGCCAGTAGTTATGAGCCAGCCATGGCTGCTCAGCAAAGTTCCCCTAACCAGAACGTCTTCTACACAAATAGCTTGAAGCCCCTCACACTGAGCACACCATGCATCAGGCCATTTTAAGTACCACAGCCACACTGAAAATGAACAGATACATAAGTGTGGCCCTGAAGAGTCTACAGAAAGAACCTAGCTCACAGCTTGAGCAGAGGAAAAGACTTTGGGCAGAGAAGACCTGAAGCAAATAAGAGGGCAGTGTCCCCTCACACCCTCGGTGGCAAGCATAAGTACATGGCAACTCAAATTTGTGTCACTCTGTACAAATTCCCAAGCCACAAAGTGCTATGAGTATTGGCCTGGAGTTACCGATAAATTTAAGCAAGTACACAAATTTAGTTATAGAATCTCAAGTACTGACAATTAACTCTATGTCCACAAAATTGCCAAGGACACTTTGGCACTGGTCTTTGAACCACCTCACCATGTTCATCAGCCACCAATAAATTCACCAGTAGTCTCGGACTGGATGCCCACTAACTCTTGATGGTCTAAACATGTGGCCATTTCTTATCATCAGCAAAGAGGAAGCCAGAAAGGCGCTGATAGCCCACATCACAGTACAAGAAAATCAGATATTTCTACACTTAAATTATGCCCCAAACTTAAGAAATGTATTTATCATACTGAAGATATTTTTCAAAACTTTTATTTCATTTATTTTTATTTTATATTTTTTTAACTTTTATTTCATTTTACTGGTTTTTTTTTAACACAGAGTCTTGCTGTGTGGTTTAGGCTGGCCTTGAACTCATAGATGTCCTCTTGCTTCAACCATCAGAGTGATGGGATTACCAGCATGGGTTACCATCCCTGACTCTAAAACTTCTTTTCTTTTTGAGACAGGGTCTCGCTATGTAGTTCAGGCTGGCCCCGAGCTCACTATGTATCCCAGGCTAGCCTTGAACTCTTGGCAATCCTCCTGCCTCTGCTTCCTGTGCTGGGATTACAGGTGTGAGCCACCATACCTGGCACTATGGTATGTGGTACCAGGGATTGAACTCGGGACCTTGAGCTTGCCTGGCAGACAGCAGAACCACTGAGCTAAATCCCTGGCCTCTATATTATTATTACTTTTTTTTTTTTTTTTGAGACAGGGTCTCACGTTGTAGTCCAGGCTGGCCCTGAGCTCACTATCTAGCCCAGACAGGCCTCAAACTCAGCAATCCTCCTGTCTCTGCCTCCTGAATGCTGGGATTACAGGCTTTAGCCACCATGCCTGGCACTGTGGTATGTGGTATTGATTGCTGGTGGGCTTGAGTCACCATGCCCAGCATTGTTGTACGTGGTTACCGGGATTGAACTCAGGACCTTGTGCTTGCGAGGCAGGCGCTGGCACCACTGAGCTAAATCTCTGGCCCTCTATACTGTTATTTTTAAGACAAGCTCTATGTAGTTCAGGCTAGCCTAGAACTCATAATGTAGCCCAGCCTGGCCTTGAACTTACAGTGATCCTCCTGCCTCAGCTCCTGAAGGCTGAGATTACAGATACGTAACCAAGCCTGCCAAAACCTTTAAATAAAAGCCAAATAGGACAATTTGAGAAGGCCTGGGATCCCTTAACTGAAGAGCTTCAGAGATCAGGGTGGTGAGATCTTAGAATGGCAACAAAAGCATCCCAGGTGGCTCTGCCCGGTGCCACACATGGCAAGAGGCCTGCAGCTCGGCATAGGACCCTGGCACTGAGCTGTGTGTCAAGCCTCGCCAGGACACCCAAACTTGGGTCAGTTCTGCTGTCCAAGGAGTACTGATCCAGTGAGGCTTCACAACCCTCAGGTACAAAACTAACCTGGTGTTCAGAATTTTTTGGATCTTATCTTTTTAAGGGATCAGGCATCATACAATGGTCAAAGACTGAGAAATTGACAGCAATGAAGACAGAATTTTGTGGTTCAATGGGCTCTTTCTCTGCTCTGGTGTTAGAACTCAGAGAGCAACTCACCGTTCTCCTTGGGGTGCTCAGCCCTGCAGCCCCACCCACAGCCCCATGAAAGTTTCCAAAGAGCTCTCAACACTACTGTCCATTCCCTCAGGCTGTGGTCTTCAGCCTTCCTTCCCCTTTTAGGCTCTTTCCTTCTCTGATCAAATGTACTCTGAGCATGTAGACCAGTCTTATCAGTCTCACTGGCACATACAGTTTTGCAATTAGCTCAGGTGAGGACAAGTGCGAGGGTTTCTGCATGTGACCAGCTGACATGACTCTGCCTTCTCCGGGTTATCCTACAGACCAAAATACAGAACTTAATGTAGGAGGTGGCCACTAATCCAGAACTTTGGAGGGGTTGGGGGAGGAGTTTTTTTTTTTTTTTTTTTTTTGAGACAGGGTCTTGCTTTGTAGTTCAGGCTGGCTCTGAGCTCACTATGTAGCCCAGGCAGGCCTCGAACTCAGCAATCCTCCTGCCTCTGCCTCCCAAGTGCTGGGATTATAGGCGTGAGCCACCATGCCCAGCACTGTGGTATGTGATACTGATTGCTGGTGGGCATGAGTCTCCACGCCCAACATTGTATGTGGTTACCGGGGATTGAACTCAGGACCTTGCGCTTGTGAGGCAGGCACCAGAACCACTGAGTTAACCCTCCGGCCCCGGGTTTTGTTTTTTTTTTTTTTTTGAGACAGGGTCTTGCCATGTAGCTCAGGTTGGCCTTGAACTCATTATGTAGACAAGGCTGGCCTCAAACTTGCAGTGGTTCTCCTGCCTCAGCTGCCCAAAAGCTGGGATTACAGTACGTGCCACCATTCTTGTGTCTAGGTTTTATTTTTAAATATTTTAAACCAAATGTAAAATAAGCAAGAATAAGTATGAAATAGGAAGATAGCTTTACTCCTCCCAAGACCCTGGATTTTTGAGACAGAGTGAACAGCAATGATTACCCCTAAAGGTCGAGGGTTCTCCTGCAACCTAACTCATTCCCCTCTATATATTTATGCAAAAACAGTACAGAATCATGTGAGTTCAAACAACAGTACATTCACTTTAGGAAGCAGATACCCTGTATCAGTGATGAGCTAATGGCACCTGGAGCTGAGTGCACATCAGTAAGTCAGGTGTCAGATACACCAGCAGCAGCTCAAGCCCAGCCTCACCTGTGTTGTCCTTGCTGAGGATGCTTCTCTGCATGTCCTCAACTTTGGCCATCAGTCTCTGGTACTGTTCCTCTGCCACCTGTAGGTCATTGTTCGAGGATGCCAGGCTGGCATTCTTGGCTTCCAGCATATTCTGCAGGTCAGTCATGGCCCGCTCCAGGTCCCAGCAGGACTGTTTCAGAGTGTCCACCTCAGAACTGAGGGAGTCCTGCTTCTGCTGGCTGCTGTGGCTACGCTCCACCTGAGCCTGCAACCTGGTGCGTAGGGCAGCCAGCTGGGCCTGCAGCTCTGTCTTTTCCTGAAGTGCCTGGAAATACCAAGCAACCACATGGTTTCAGAAAAATGAGTCACTTTCATCCAGTATGTTAATAAGACTGCCAGTTCAGGGAGACAAATGAATCACAGGTGTGGCCAATGTAGACACCGCGCACAAACACTTGTAAAACTACACAACGAAGGACCACGTGTTCTCTTCAAAGACTGGACACATCAAACATTCAAATATCTCTTACCTGACTGGCCTCTAGTGATAAAGCCTCTAGCTGTCCTTCAAGTCTCATTTTTTCTTTTAGAACTTGCAGCACTTCGTCCTGTGTTTCAGCAAGGGAGCTCTCCATGGATGTACTGAGGATAGAGGCACAAGGTCAGGTGATGGATCTATGCCGGGGTCCTTCTCCTTACACTTTACTCTGTTCCCCAATCCCACAAATCCTGGTCCTCTCCCCATATTTTAAAAAATAAATAGGTAGAAACTTCAGTAGTGAGCTGAGCTCACAGTGGGCAGCTTCTCACAGCAGCTCCTTCCAGCAGTTGCCGCTGGAGCAGGATCTGGAAGGATGAGCCCAATGAACAGATGTGTAGAGGGACACAACACTGGAAGACAGGATGTGCCAATATCCTACACAGTTACTGATTAGACCTGAATGTATCTTCCAAGTGCCGAGCCCTGGGGGAAAGGCTTGTGTGAACACTACAGGTAATGTTAAAAAGGGAATGCTGTGCCTGGTAGTGGTCTGAGAGCAGAGCAGGAGGCTGAGCCACTGCCCACCTGCTGCAGATACTGTCTCTGCGGCTCCGCACCTCCCCGTTGATCTCCTGACCCTGGTCTTGGTGCTCAGCTGCTGCGGCCTGGAGGATATCCTTAATAGAAGGAAACTGGCCCAGGGCCTCTGTGGTAATCTCTTGGCCATTGACTGTGCAGGCAGCTCCCCGTGTGGCCACCATGTTCCCTAGGACACTGCAGGTCCCACGGGTGGAAAGGCTGCTGTGTGAGGAGCTGTCACTCTCATTTCCATCCGCCTCTGACACGCTGTCTCCAGTCAGTGAGGCGTTCTCAGGACGGCCACCAGTCTCGGGGGACAGGCTGACCTCAGACACCACTGAGGCGCTGCCCCTGCTCTGCTTCAGGGAGCTCCCAACAGAGTCAGCAGAAGGAGAAAGGCCAGTGGCACCACTTCCATCTTCAGTTCTATAATCAGCCAGAGACCGGATTTTGCTTGATCTGGAACTCTTTTTATCCTTGGCATGGGTCAGCAGCCCTAAACTGCCCACCTTGGGCCCTCGAGGGACGCTGGTACGCAGGAAGGAGTACTCTTTTGTCATAGCTACAGTACTGGCTCTGGGCAAGTTTTCCGGGTGCAACATGAGCTCAGGATCAAGAGTGCTAAAGAGTCTCATTTTTGTTGAAGGCTGGCTGGACTGAGGAAACAAAAATAGGAAAATAAGTTAAAATTTGCAAGCAGCATTCTAAGGTTGTCACCCAGGAAGCCTCAGCACGATGAGAAGCCTTCCAGGAGTCCAGCATGCACCCAGGTCCACTAATCCTCAGGTTCTCAGGCTCCAGTAGGGCCTTGTGGCTAACCTGCCCTGAACCATGCCGCTAAGAAGTGGCTTCAACTCACTGTAACACAAGTCTCAGAGCAAGTCCCTCCCCATCACATCTCCTCCATGAACTCCCCTGGCTCTTCACTTATGTTTTATCTGTCAGGTACTCCTTTCTAATTAAAAAGAAAAACAAAACATTTTTATCTATAAATAATTTACACCTATAATCACTCAGATATTAAGGATTCTTTCCTTACTTACAGTCTGAGCCCTTTTTTTTTTTTTTTTTTTTTGCTTTTTGAGACAGGGTCTCGCTCTGTAGTTCAGGCTGGCCCTGAGCTCACTATGGTGCCCAGGCAAGCCGCCGCGAACTCAGCAATCCTCCTGTCTCTGCCTCCCGAGTGCTGGGATTACAGGCGTGAGCCACCATGCCCAGCATTATGAGCCCTTTTAAAACTGTTAATTTAGCCAGGCGTGGTGGCTCACGCCTTTAATCCCAGCACTCGGGAGGCAGAGACAGGAGGATTGCTGAGTTCGAG
>PVIC010020438.1:0-29526 GCA_004025085.1 Thryonomys swinderianus
TGTGATGAGGGGAAGGAATAAATATGATACAGAAAGAAAATAAAAGAGCATGTATAAAGGGGGGAGGAGGGGGAGTGGGTAGGGATATGGGCAAAAATGAGAATTAACTTGTGGCATATACTGGTACAAATTTCCCAATGTTCTATGTGATTTTGAGATGTATATAAATTATACCAATAAAGAATTCAATTAAAAAAAAAGAAAAAGTAGCAAAGTACAACAAAAAAATGTGTGGACAAGGACTTATAGAGTAAGCACAACCAGGTAGAGTGAAGAGTAGAATCCTACACTCCCTTTCCCATCCCCACAGTCAGGCCAGGAAGCCCCTCTCTGGTACCTTGAGAAAAGTCCCCCATTTCCCAGCTTATAGGGAGAGAACAAGGGAATAAAGGAAAGAAGAAAAAATGCCTTGTGGAGAGAAATAAAAATTGTGCCTAACACGATCCTTCCCTTGGTCTGTGGTACCTGAGCTTTACTCCTGGCTGGCTATAACAAAATGCTATCAGGTTGCTCCCTCTCCAAGTGGCTTACCAAATAAATGCTGCTGGGTTTGAGGTTTCTCACCTTTCCCTCGAGGTACAAACTGGATTTGGGAGACATAATCTAATGGGAAATGTATGAAACTATGAGTGAGAAAGAAACTATTTTATGAGATGATAAATGCTAATATGCAGAAACTTGGGCATAAGACAGAAGCAACAATATTTAAGGTCCAATAAAGAAATTATGAGACTGGGCCGGAGGGTTAGCTCAGTGGTTCCGGCGCCTGCCTTGCAAGCGCAAGGACCTGAGTTTGATCCCCGGTTACCACATATAATGCTGGGCGTGGTGGCTCACGCCTGTAATCCCAGAACTCGGGAGGCAGAGACAGGAGGATTGCTGAGTTCGTGGCAGCTTGCCTGGGCACCATAGTGAGCTCAGGGCCAGCCTGAACTACAAAGTGAGACCCTGTCTCTAAAAAAGCAAAAAAAAAAAGAAATTATGAGACCATTTGCACATGATGAAACCCAGAAATGATAACATGTGGGAAACAAGTTTTACACCCATATTAAAGCAATGCAAAGCACACCACAGACTTCTCTCTTAGACTGTATAACCTCACATTTAGACCATCATAAAATGGCCTATGAATGAGAAACATATAATGTGTTGTGAGTCAAAAGAAAATCCTACAGTATTCTCTCTGTAGGCTGACTGATCACCAACTGCTCAGGGATTCAGACTGAAAGCCTAACTGATAGATTGTTCTGGTATTACCATTAACCAACACCCTGTGAACATACAAATTCACAATTCCAAAAGATGAGTAATCAATCCCTCCTAAGCATCTTTGGGCTTTTGTTGACAACAAATACCTCCAACACATATTGCCTTGAAGAAGTCTTAAGGACAAAGAAAGTATAAAACCTTGGTACCATTGTTTCTTTCATATTTGAAAATTCTGAAAGAAAAGAACATGTTAGAAACTTCAATTATCTCAATATTCATAAATAATTATCATGATATTGGAAGGGACAGGATAGCTAGCTTAATATTAATGTATGAAAAATACTATAATTAATTACTAAAGTTATCAACATTTAAATTACTAGCCATTATTTCATTAACAAACCATTCCAAACAAATCTGATTATTTTTAAGAGGGAACTAAGATAAAAATTCACAGGATTGATATGTATATTGTATCTAGTTTTCAGAAAAGTATTCCATGTTAGTTTGCCAAATTGCCTTAGTTTTCCCAGGACTAAGAGATTCTGTTTTAAAAACAGTGAAGTCCCAGATTAAAAAACATATTTTGCTCACACCGCTATGTTGCTTTTGTGGATAAATTGTTCAACTACGTCTGTATGATATTATTGTTTGGGAAATGTACAGTTATTTAAATACTGAAAGCCTATATTTATTGCCAATTTGGGGGAAGATTTGTCTTCAGTGGTGTTGTAGTTTACACCTAGATGTCCTCTCAAAGCCTCATGCAGTTATAGGTGGAAGTTTTGTGAGGTGGCTGGATCTCACAAAGAGTGTGTGATTCTGCGAGTGATTCATGGTATGACACTAGGATGAAGGATGCCCCAACCTGGTGTCAGTGCTACTCACTCTAACATCTGGTAGTCTGGACAGAGTATAAGGGACAGCAAGAGAGCTGCTGTGGCTGCTTGTCATTTGCTGTTTGCTGCTTTTGTTGCTTTTTACCTGCCATGAATAATTTCTCTTTCATGATGCCCCTCTGCCACGCCACCCTGCTTTGGAGTCAGTCAATTATGAGCTGAAACCTCTACAAACTATAAGCTAAAAGAAACCTTTCCTCCTTAATTTTAGGTGTTGGATATTTTGTATCACCAATAAGAAAACTAACTTAAGACAAGTGGTATGCTATAGAGCTTTTTGCCATATGCTTCTCCACATACCTATGTCTTAAATCAGGAAAGAATTTTTTTACCAAAGCCATTAATGATATAAAAAGGGGAGATGCAATAAATATTTTTATTTATATAATAAACACTTATTGAGCACCTATTATCCCGTATGAACTTTTTTTTCTTTTTTTATGGTACTGGGGATTGAATTTAGCCCCTTGTGCTTCCAAGGTAGGTGCGGTACCACTTGAGCTAAATCCCCAGACCCCTCTATGTACTTTTATTAGTCCTAAATGCAGCAGCAAACAAGACATGTTCTATTCTTGTGATATACAAATAAACTGTAATAAAGTATCAGGAAGTAAAAAGATTTATGAAAAATTAATCTGCTTAAAAGGCCAGAGATTGACAGGGCAGTTAGGTGATAAAGGAGGTATTCTTTGTGGAAGTGACATTTGAGTTAATATAGATTGAAGTTCAAAAAAATTAAGTTAATCGTAAGAGCTGTAATAGATATGACTTGTCCCATATTATAACATACTTGGGCTCAAAATAAGCAATACTTAGAAAGCTTTATTCACTGATGATATACCTTCTCCCGATATCAAATAAGATATAACCAAGATTTTATGTTTTTTTAACCAAGATTTTGTTACCTTAGCAATCTAAAGTAATCATAATTTTAACAGCAAAGCAAGGGACTAATAAGGAAAGAAGATGATTATAATTCATGGTTGTGATTCCTTTACCTGTTTAGGGGAAGTGATATCTCAAGTGCATTTTGTCCCAGAATTCAGAGCTGAATGTGATGCAACCCATTGTAGAACCAAGTGTTATCAAGTCTAGGCCCCAGGTGAGGATGAGAGGCAAATGAAAAAGAAAGGATATTCATTTTACCAAAAGGACAGCTTGAGAATAAGAGAATACTTAAAACATCAAATTTGTCAAAGAGGTCAAAAACAACAGAAAACTAGAATTAAAAAAAAAAAGAATAGACATAGAAGAAAAGATCCCCTTAAGCTACACTTGTTCGAGTTCTTTCTCAAAGAGCTCATGCTGATTGTCAGCTAGGCCTCTCTTTCTTCCAAGTGGCCCGTCATCCACATAGGGTGAGGCTCGTCTGACTTCTTCTTCACAGGGGTATCTCAGGGCTCCAATTAGAGGGCAGCAGAGGTGAGAGGCTCTTCAATTCTTGACTGTAGAACTTGCATATGGCACTTCTGCTACACTGTGTCAAAGAAAGTCACAAGGCTAGCTTTGATCCAAGGTATGGAAGAATAAACTGTCTTAATACAATGAGTGGCTAAGACAGGTTATCAAAGGAAGGATTTCTGGGAACCAATGCATATGCAGTGTACTGCAGGATAAAAGGTCACTTATTTAAAAGCAATTTTCTATGTCTTTCTTTTAAGGAGCTAAGTTGAACCTAGTCCTAGGCATCATCCTTAGTCCCATCTTTTTCTCTAGCACTCACCTATAAGAAATAGGATAGGGCCAGAGATTTAACTCAGTGGTTCCAGCACCTGCCTAGCAAGCGCAAGTTCCCTGGATCGATCCCTAGTAACCACATACAACAATACCGGGCATTGTAGCTCATGCCCACCTGCAATCAGTACCACATACCACAGATACCAGGCATGGTGGCTCAAGCCTGTAATCCCAGCACTCAGGAGGCAGAGGCAGGAGGATTGCTGAGCTCAAGGCTGAACTACAAAGTGAGACCCTGTCTCAAAAAATAAAAAAAAAAAAAAGAAATAGGATAATGCTGTCTTGCTTTCTCTATCACCACCTCCCTCCATGCAGCTGTTTGGAAACAACTCTCTTCCTCCTCCTGGATCACTCAAGTAATCAAGAGATCCTATCCATTTCCTTTTTAAACAGTATGAAAACCTAAAGATTAAAGGAGAACTGAGACACATACTCCTGCACCACATACAGAGGCCAGCTTTTGAGTGGCAATAATAAAAGAGTGATACTTTGATGTTACTTATTTCTGATGTGTTCTCATGAGCATAGTTTCCTTAGGAAACTCACTTGGAAAATAGAATATCTAATTATGAATGAGGGCAGAATTCTAGTTTTCCTGGTCTGCCTGGCTATAATAACATGTAATGAAAACAAGGCCTAATTCTCATTCTTTACACATAAAAATTGGGACTACTGTTATCCTATCCAGGTGCTGGTTTTCATTCTACACTCATGTACTGAATGATATATTTAAACCTGAACACACTCCATGAACAGAAGTGAATGAGTCAGAATGATTTTTAAGCTAGCAACAACTACTAAAATCCAAATACGTGTGAGATAAATGAGAAAAATGACACCAGAGTTCTTATTTCACCATGGCCTATTCAAGTAGCAGCATTTCAGGACAGGTGTTATGGTTCAGACATAAAATGTCCCCCTAAATGCTCACAAGTGTGGAAGGTGATTGGCTTACAGGAGTGCTTTTCTTGCTAGTTGATCCATCCATTAATGAGTCCTGGACCTGAAAGTGCTGCTGGGAGGTAGATCCTGGTTGGAGGTGGCCCCTGGGGGCGTGGTCTGGAAGGGTGCATGCCACTCCTCCCTTCGCTCTCGGCTTCCTGGCTGCCATGGGTTGAGCTCGTCTTTCTCTGCGAGGCCACTCTGCTATCCTGCTCCTTCCCTGGAGCCAACTGAACATGGACCCAAGCCACGAGCCAAAATAAAGCTTTCTTCCTTTAAGTTTTGGTTGTTGGGCATTTTGTCCCAGACATCAGAAACTGAGTAAGATACTAGGATATTTTTTAACCAAATATGACAATTCAACTCAACTTAGAGGCCTGAGTTGTGGTAGCATTTTTGCTTCTTTCTCTCGAGACACTACCCCATTAATGTCTCGGATTTGCGTATTTGCTTCCCTCTATATTATCAGCTGCACTCTCTAGCTTCTTTTACTCTTGCAGAGTTACCTATAGAACTCTTCAGCTAAGCTGTCCCCACATTCCTAACCCAAAGATACTGAGATGAAAAGCGTCTACTGTTGAAAGCCGTTAAACATTGGGAGGAATCTGTTGTATGGTAATAGACGTCTAATACATTAGTCAAAGTAAAAGGACTCACGTAGGAGAATAATAAAAGGACTACGTTAAAGATGAATGCTGAGGCCATATTACAGGGTGTTTGAGTGTCATGCTAAAGGGTCTAGAAACTATCTTAAGTGGCAGTGAGTACTTTATTTTTCAAAGGAGTACAAAAAAGATCGCTGTACCAGTTCTACATTGAATCTCATTAGAAAAAGAAAGCATAAAAGTAGGAAAAATATATCATTCATACAAACATACCACTCCAGGTACATATCCTACCTAATCCATACCAAACCCATCCTGCTCTATGTGTCTCTTTCATGCACTGTGTTGATGACGGATGGCAGGATTTGGGCCCAATTCATTTTTGAGTCCTCTGAATCATTTAACTCATTCCCTTCTACAAAGTAATTAGTAATATATGAATCATTAATAAAATCTTCCCAAACTTTCTGTACTTCCTTGCCAGCAATACCTTTTCCATAGTATTTTGTTCATAAAGCTAATAGACCAAACCTCAAATCTTAGTATCATTTTACAAGTTATACTGTATTTATTTTTCCCCCTTACATTGTAGACCTCTTCTGGGCAGTCCAGATCAGCTGGGTAGTTTTTGAAATTCAAAGCAAAATGAAAATGTAAATGAAAGAATTAAAACATCATACCACAGTGACGTATGTGTACCCATGTTTATAGCAGCACAATTTGTAATAGCTAAATCTTGCTAATAGCCCAAATGTCCATCAACTGATGAATTGATAAAGAAGATGTGAGGATTTTTTCCTACAATGGAGTATTATTCAGCCATAAAGAATGATAAAGTAGAGACATTTATAGCTAAATGGATGCACCTTGAGGCCATACACCTAAGTGAAATAAATAGGACACAGATGTGTAAATAATGTATCATTTCTCTAGTGTGAGAAACTGAAGATATAAATGAGAGCCAAACTGTGTGATAGGTATTATAAAATGAAAAGAAAATATTCAAAGGGTAAAGGAAATGGGTTGGCAAAGGAAAGCAAAGAAGGGAAAGAAAAAAATTCATATTAAAAAAGGAAAAACAGAAACAAAGCTTATTTATGTAGGAAAGGTAGAGGTTGAAGAGAGGCCAGGAGAATGGGGGGAAAAAACAAGAATCAAGATATATCATGTTCAGGTACAAACTCTCAGTGAGGAATGTGATCATAAAGTATACCTAGAATTTTCCAACATAAAATAAAAAATGAAAATATAAGGACCCTTATTTTAAAATTATTAATGGTTTTAAGACAATGATGGGGCAGAAGGAGACTTCTGAGTAGAAGTCCCTGTGTGACAGGTCACACCTCAGGAAGTTAACCTTGAGGGTATCGTTTTAGCCATGGTTCTTACCATGAGAGTGTTTGGCAAATGTTGGCTAAATGTACTGCGTAAGCAAGAAAGGTAAGGAGACTTCTAAGGAAAGCGAAGGTTCACTTAGGAGAGCTCTGCCCATGGGGGCTACTCTATAAGTAAGGTGGCCAGTGAACACACAAACGGGAGCACCACCCACTGTCAGTGGCCCTCTCCTCCCTAAGGATCTTCCCCTGGTCCAAAAGTCTGAGCGTCCTATGATGACTCACACTTTACAGGATTCTGGCTTTGGTCTGGCTCCTGATCAGATTTTCCTGATGCAATGGCACGGCAGTGATTCAGTATGTAGGGAGCAAAGAGACGAAGGGATTTTCCAGGCAGAAACAACGCATTGACTGATAATGTAAGACAGTTAGGGTACTCATAAAAGAAATGAGGCTGTGTGATCTAAAAACATGCCACTGACAAACCTAGTTACATTTCTGAAAAATTCAAAAGGGCAGAGAAGTGCATATTGATCACCCTCTCTGAAGACGGCACAGACCTCAGAGATGAGCAATAACTATGAGGAATTGTTTTATCTATTAGACAAGCAAGACAATTTATTGAATCCCCTCTTACCACAGGTGAGTATCCTACCCACAAAACACAAATATTTATCTTAATATCGGAACAATGTTTCCCTGAGACACTAAGGAAAAGAAGCTGCTTGAAAGACCTTACTCCTTCCCCCACCCTCCCTCCCTGTTTTTAGGCAAGTTGCTGCAGTGCTCTGAAACTGCGGGCAAAGCTTAGCAATTGTAATGGTGACCCCTAGTGGCCACTGCTTGCAAATGAACACCTCTCCTCAGGAGATCAAATTTATTAAAAATACTTTTTCTACGAAGGATATTGGCAATTTTGTTGGACTATAATAAAAAGTAACTGTACGCTAGTCCCAGAAAAATCAATATCCTCTCTTCCATATTACTGTCACTAGTTAAATACATGGATTTTCCTTTCAAAAGAGACTTTTGAAAAGTGCGATGCAAGGTCTCTGCAAAGCCTCTCAACAGTAGCGTGATAGTGCTTTTTCTTTTTCTTTTCTGAGAGCCAAAAGGGAGGCTCAATATCAAATTTGTGTTCCTCTGGACACCCGAGTGTCCAGTGGGTTCTGGGAATCTACCTTAGTAGAGACTGAAAAGGCGGCCATTTGTGTAAGTCCCACTGAATTCTGCAAATTTCTGTCCAGCTAAATTCTAGAGACATAGGGTATGTATCTGTGAGGCTCGACAAAACCTGAAGAGATTGGGCTTGCTGCTAGAAACTAAATTCGTATTCAAACACAAGACAAAAGAAGTCAGACAAAAGAAAACAAAAACAAAATCAGTAACAGAGGTTTGAACAGTAAAGTTCAAAATAATGAACCATAGGGTTCTGTAGCACATTCAGTTTTCACAGTTGGGCCCTGTTATTCTGAAATACATACCCAGGGAAGCATGAATATGCTATAAATATATTAAGCTTTTGAAGGCTCTATTAGATGAAATTACTTGCAGTGTCCCTTAAAACATCTTTAATGTGACTTAAACTGTTTAAATTGAGCTGGAAGGCAAACATATATGTTTGGAGGGCCAAGCTACACTCAGCATCTGCTGTGTACCAGAATCACAAGGAAAGCTGCTAAGAGTCCTGAAACCCAGGCTGTTCCCCAAACTAGTTACATTATAATTGCTAGGGCACAGGCACTGGGATTACTTAAAGCTCTCCTGTCCCAAGTAATCCCCATGGAGAGTCAAGATTGATTTCCAGCCTTAGTCTGACCACGGGTTAGAGTATTGTTTACTTACATGTCATTTACCTATCTTTCAAATATTTACAAGAGTTATCTGCTAAGACTCCTCACCTGGAGAGGCTGGGTTTTGGAGGGGGGGGTTTGTTTGTTTGTTTTTGTTTTTGAGACAGGGTCTCACTTTGAAGTTCAGGCTGGCCCTGAACTACACTATGTAGCCCAGGCAAGCCTCGAACTCACAGAAATCCTCCTGCCTCTGCCTCCCGAGTGCTGGGATTACAGGTGTGTGCCACCATGCATGGCTGGAGAGGCTTTTTATCTCTATGTCCCAGCTGCACCCCAGAAACAGTTTGATCAGAACTTCTGTGGTTCAATCCCTACAAAGACATCCATATTTTTAAGAATTTGTCAAGTGACTACTAAGTGCAGTTAAGGTTGAAACACAGAGCAAATTCAAATATTGAGAAGCAGTGGTAAAAAGCCCTAACATAGCATAACTAAATCATTTTAAAGTATAGTCTTTCTTATCACCTATTCTTTGAGGGTACAAAGAGATATCACCTAGGGAGTTAAAAATACAGGAATACTCTGCCTTCTGAAAATAAATGTGGAAAGGCATCAACAGAGGTGTAACTTAGTCAAGCCAGCGGTAAAGTGGGAAAAAAACTGATTAAAAATCTATTTTTCAAAGAGTTTTTTGGTGTTTTTGTTTTGTTTTGTTTTTTGCAAGGCTCTACCCAGCAATTCTAATCCTGTAAACACATGAGAATCACCTGAGGAGTTTTTCAAACTTGCCAATAGCTGAGCCCCAATCCCAGGAGTTTTGATTTAACTGATTAAATTGGCAGGTTTAAAGGCTTCCTAGGTGATTCTAGCATTTGTCCAACACTGAGAAACACTGCCCCAAGTAATTCAGGAATATGTTCGTTGCCAAAATTGCAAGACAAACTATGGTATTGAGAGATGCAGAGAGAAAGTATTAACAGAATAACAATAAAGTATAAATAAAAGTGAGGAATAGATATGAATCATCAACAATGGTCATGAACCTTTGTTAAAGAAAGTGTTTGGTAAAGGACTTCAAAATTTGTATTCCAGTAGTAAAGCAACTCCTCAAAGAAGATTGTTCGCTCACTTTAGCTAAAGGATTTGTTTCACGGCATTAGCTGTTTATTAGCCAGTAGAGCAGTTTGGGTTATGCACTGAATTGTCCAGAGGCGGGGATGTACCTGGGCAGAGACTGAGCACTCTAGGGCGTGGGCAGTTCCTGCGCAGGACAACTCATTCAGTTGGCGTCCTGACACCTGTCTCCGTCTTGCGTGTACTTACCCCCAAATAATTCTTCAGCACAGTCACAGCCATGATGGGACAGCCCTCCCTCCTAGACATTTTACCACTGCCATCTACAAATTCCAGTAGTTGTAACTTCAAGCTCTGAAATATGAGGAAGTATGCACTGTTCATTGTTTCTGAAAATATAAATATCAATGCTCTTTAAGTTCTATGTTAGCCTCGTTAGGTGTACAAATATATATGTATTACTAGAAATTAAGCTTCTGGTAAATCATATACCTTACCCTTGATTTCTCTCTAGTGTGCTTCCCACATTCTTATGAAGAGTTATAAATTAGATTTCCTATTCTGCTGATGTTTCTTTATACTAGGGATTCTGATCCTTTACCACAAAGGACGGGGGATTTTCCATTCATATTAGATTTGTTGATTTTCCAAATAATTGCCCACCTGCAGATGTGATAACAGAAGCTGTGTATAGCTTTCTTCACAACAGCACACACTTGTTTTGAGGCCTGCCACCTTACATCTGGCGTGGGGCTGTGCACTTGCTTAGCATGCACAAGGCCTTGAGTTCAATCCACAGTTTCGCAAAAACTAAGAACTTATCTTAGACTTACTGTTGTCCAGTTGTGAGTTGAACAGGAATGTTTTTTGACCGGTCAATGAACATAGTTAAGTCCCTGTTTCCACTGTTCTGTCTCCATTCCAGAGAAGCTGAAAACCAATTCTCAGAATGAGAATTTTAAGTGTCTTACTGGGTTAAAAGGTTAATGGGATATAAAGAAGTGAAGCAGTTAAATATGAATAGTGCTTTCGCAAGAGTAGATTTGGGATTTTGTTTAGTTTACAGGGTGGGACAGGAATTTTCTTTAGTTTACAGGAAGGAACAGGAAGACATTAGAAAATGTAATTTACGAAGAAGTCAGGAATCAATGAGATCCAGGTTATGTGAAAAGCTTAGTTTTAGCTACAAGATCATGCACCTTCCCTTGAGATGGGCCAAAAGTTCTCAAAAATAGATGTGTTCAGATGCTGAAGAAGTTGGTTTCCATATTGTCTTGTGATATGTACAACAGTTGGCACAAGTGAATGAAGAGATGGAAGAGCAGAGACGAGACATACAAAGATGCTGAAATGAATGGTACATAAGGTTGACATCCAGCTAAGTGTGGGAATTGTAAATATGTAGTGGTATCAACCTAAGGGTCTGAAACTTGCATTGAAGATACACGGAGGTCCACATTCAAAGCTCCAATTGTATGTACAAAGGGCGATGAGTACTTTATTTCTTGGTGAATGCAATGAAGCAATTGCACAAGATGATGACTGACATTGGTGTGGAGCAGAGGCAGCAGTGGTCTATAAGGAAGGTGCACTATCACAAAGGAACTGGGGAGAAAACAGCAGGAGGGTCAAGGAAGACAAAGGTCTCCGTGAGGTCAAGAAAACTGGGAGAAGAGAAAATGTGGGCAGAGTTAGAAATAACCATAGGGCGCGGCTAAAAGATGAGACGTGAAAAAATCTGAGAATCCAAATCAGAAATAACTAACTGATGACAAGTTTCAGGGTACTTTCGCGACAGTAGGTGACAGAGTGGGATGAAAGGAGGATGACCTGGACAAAGAGCAACCAGAAATGCGGCAACCAGAAAAGTATCAGGTGAGGCATCCAGATGATATTAGTTCCAGAAGAATAGGTCCCAAGAATACACTGAGGAACAGCAGCGAAGAGGAGAGTCCCTGCTGAGGAAGCCCCTGCCAACGCTCAGCCCTGGATGAGTAGGCAGAGGAGCTGTGAGGCGTCCTCTGGAGAGGTGCAGGAAGACCAGTTCACCTTTCAGGGTGTTAGGGACATTCCGTGAGGACAGCGAGGACACACACAGGAAGGGTAAGAGAAAGAGGTTCAGACTGAACAGGAGTGATTAAGAGTCCAAGGAGAAGAGAACAGCACAGGCATTTTAGTAGAAGAAAGAATGCAACAGAGGGCCAGAGATTTAGCTCAGTGGTGCCGGCACTTGCCTAGCAAGTGCAAGGCCCTGAGTTCGATCCCGGTAACCACATACAATGCTGGGCGTGGTGGCTCACGCCCACCAGCCATCAATACCACATACCACAGTGCTGGGCGTGGTGGCTCACGCCTGTCATCTCAACCCTCGGGAGGCAGAGACAGGAGGATTGCTGAGTTTGAGGCTTGCCTGGGCTCCATAGTGAGCTCAGGGCCAGCCTAAACTGCAAAGTGAGACCCTGTCTCAAAAAAAAAAAAAAAAAAAAAAAAAAAAAAAAAAAAAAAAAAAGAAAAAAAAAAAGAATGCAACAGAGCAAAGCACTGTGTGTTTAGAGTATTGTTAAATTGTCTATAATTACCATTCTTCTGAGAGAAAACATTCAAAATACAGTGGATCCTTGACTTCTGAACTCAATTTGTTTATGCAGGTTGTTTGTAACTCAAGTCAGTCAAGGAAGGCTCAGGGTCCTCCACACAGCCTTCAGAGTCCCTCTCCTGTGCACAGGCAGATCTCAGGGTCCTTAGAGAGACACTGGCCCAGGATTTCTCAGTTAACCCCACACAGGAAAGGGTGTCATCACGTTCCTTCCAGAACTCTGTAAGGGTTCAATCTGTATCTGAGACCATCTGGAAGCACAAGTGGCCAGCATTTGAGTCATAACTCAAAGCTTTGTGCATAAGTTCAAACTGAAATTCTAGTTGTAAGCCAAGTTGTTTGTATGTCAGGCCAATCATAACTCGAGGGCTCACTGTACCAATGTGGGGAGTCAGCTGTGGCTTTGATCGGCTGTGTTTGAGGCAAATGACTTTGTCAGACTTTCAATTTTTGTTCTTACTATTAAAGCCTTATATTAAATGTGGTTTTTATCATATGCTATATAAGTTCTCAACATCACTGGTGGCAGGTTCTTGTTTTTAATTGAGTTTATTGGTACTTTTTAGATGCAATTTATGGTCACATTCATCACTAAGATTTGGTAGCTGTACATAATATGCCTTATTTTTCCCGTTTTTTCTTTTCATATTCTTTATGGAAGTGCGATTAAATGTTTCCTTTAAAAATTGATAATCATAGCCAGGTGCAGTGATGCACTCCTATAATCCCAGTCCTTGGGAGGCTGAGGCAATAGGATTGCTGTAAATTCAAAGCCAACCTACCCTACATAATGAGTTCAAGGCCAGCCTGAGCTACATAGTGAGACCTATGTCAAAAAAACAAAAAAAAATTGACAATCATAACAACTATTCAAGTATGAAAAGAGGTTTATGTGGCTTCTTCAACAGAGCCCAAAACCCTTGAAGGGGGTCGTTCTTTGAAGCCCAAACTATCATGCTATGTACACTGCAAACAACAGTTGTAAGAGTGGTGGTATCTCTCCTTTAACAGTAAGAGATATGGAACATGAAATTTACATCCTTGATTTGTTTTAAGGCAGTAAAAATTACTTCTAACACGATACCATACCTGAGTAAAAGACTGTGCTCAATGGACAAAGGCACAGGTAGTAGTTACATTCCTGATTGATAGAATCTACCTCTAAAATCCTCCAAACATGATTGTTTTC
This sequence comes from Thryonomys swinderianus, assembly GCA_004025085.1. NCBI lineage: Eukaryota > Metazoa > Chordata > Mammalia > Rodentia > Thryonomyidae > Thryonomys > Thryonomys swinderianus. Next base: position 13,379 of record PVIC010020438.1, read on the forward strand.
CAAGAAAATGCTCCCTTAATTACTATTCAGCTATTTCAGGGAGCAATAAAAATGAAGACTACAACTTCTTAAATAAGCTGGGTGATATAAAGTAGAAATAAGAGATGCAGCAATGCACTCTTTCCTATTTCCCCGTGGTTGGTAGGATCTGCACTGGAGGTTTCTGAGGGACTCTAAAGAGAATCACTTGCCAAGACAAAGATGTCTGGATTCCAATCTCTGTTGTGAAATCTTTTAATCTTTGACCTCAGGCAGTTTACCTAAACTTTTCTTACATTTTGATTTCTTTATCTGTAAACTATAAGGTGAAAAGTATTTCAGAAGCTGTTTAATAAAATGAGCTAAGTTATATACAGTATAGGCATTTTTAAATGTTTGATTCACTGCAAACTACCCTCCCTTCTCACTAAGGAAATACCCTTCCTTCAATCTCCCAGATGGTTTTAGAATACATATAATTGCTCAAAGTTAATCCAGCATCGCTTTTGATTTGTAGTACATGGTAGAGCTTTCTCCCGCTTTCCTGTCTCAAGTACATATAATCAAGTATAGCCAGAAACCTTGAAAACATAGTGCCTTTGTCTAATTCCTTCAACAGCAATTGGACATGGATCACTCCCTGGAAACAGTGACATTAAATAATTATTGAGAGCATGATAGGATGTATTTATTTTACGCTATCATTCTTATTCCAACTGCAAATAATTAATGAGATTTCTTCCAGGGTGTAGTCTGTGTTTTTAACTTTAGATGCCAAAGAAGGAAAACTGAGGAGCAAGGATGATGATCTTCACAATAAAATGGTGTAGTACCAAGGCTGAAGTTGTCCACTGCAGATTCTGAGTCCAGAAGTTGAGAATTTTCAGTTTTAGCAAATGGCACTGTGCATCTGGGGAGGAGGGTCTCTTGCTACTCAGTTTTGAAGGTACCCAAACTTTCCTCAAATGCGAATCCCCCAAAAGTAAAACTATCACATGTGCTTATTTCTGACAAAGCCCAGGTTTTTCATTTTGCTTTTTGAGACAGTGTCTCACTTTGTAGTTCAGCCTGGCCCTAAGCTCACTACGTAGCCCAGGCAAGCCTCGAACTCCACAGCAATCCTCTTGCCTCTGCCTCCCGAGTGTTGGGATGACAAATGTGAGTCACCACACCTGGCACTGTGGCGTGTGTTTACCGGGATGGAACTCAGGACCTGACATTTGTGAGGGAGATGCCAGAATTACTGAGCTAAATCCCTGATCCAAGAAAGCTGTTTTAAAGTTGCACTTTACTTTTGTTGTCCTTATTTATTGCTGATTTAATAAATATCCACACCCATGACAATGTAGGATGTACTAATACCTCACCTCAGACTTATTCTTCCCTCCCATTGGTCTGCACTCCTCCACCTATAAGGATTCAAGAGGAAACCCAGAATTCCCATGCTTGTGTCTCCTGCCACCCCTCCTCCCACCCAATGTATAACCTCCACTATTCTTTTCAAGACCATGAACTTTTTTTTTTTTTAAACAGGGTCTCACTTGTGGTTCAAGCTGGCCCTGAGCTCACTATGAAGATCCTGAACTTTAACTTCTGAGCACTCTGCTCTGTGCCCTCTACAGGTAGTTCTCAAACTTTTTTTGTCAAGACTCCTGTAAATTCCTAAACATTACTGAGACCCCTCCCCAATAACTTTTTTATATATCTTATGGACACTTAATTAAATATGTATTTTTAACTGAATAACTTTTGATGTGGGTCATATTTGCCAGTATTTGCTGTATTAGAAAAAATTTTAAATTATGACTTATTTAAAAACTAATAATCATTTGCATGTTAAAATAAACTGCATATTTTTCTAAAACATCTATCTTTTTAAAATAAAAAAATGAGTGAGAAGAGCAGCATTATTTTACATTTTTACACGTCTCTTTAGTACCAGGCTTAATAGAAGACAGCTGGACTCATATCTGCTTGTGCGTTCAATCTGTTGTGATGTGCTATTTCAGTTGAAGTATATAAAGAAAATTTGGCCTTTCCCAGATATGTGGTTAGAAAAAGAGGAATATTTTAAGAATCTTTTCAGATAATTATGGCTATTCTTTTTGACACTAAAACAAAACTCAATAAATGGTAGCTTTTGAAAATTAGTTGCAATGTGGAGCATCAAACTATATTAATAAGCATTTGTATTTTGTTACGTTAAAATCCATTGGTCCATCTTATATTTCGAGTGGATTTGCCACCTATGCTTGATTTTGTAATATCACACATCACTCATTCCCAAAATACTGCTTCATGATTTTTGCAGATGTTCCAAATACTGGCATGTTCTATCATATTTCAAAAGATTCCATTTGTTAATGTCACCACTGATCTAATCATAGGAATCTTTAAATATTGGGTAGCTCCTATCTTGGCAAATAAAAGTGTGTGCAAAACTAAATTTTAGTTTGAATTTTATTAGTAGTAACAAATATTGTCAGACACTTTCCTCAAAATAATACTTTGACCTTGTTCAACTTTGGGAGGGAGTCTGCCAAATCCTCAAGTCTGGGTGGCCGTTAGGTTTAATGTGGGGTTTTTCGCAGGTAAAAGCAGCATTCAGGCCAGGCTTGGTGGCTCACGCCTGTCATCCCAGCACTCGGGAGGCAGAGACAGGAGGATTGCTGAGTTCGAGGCTTGCCTGGGCTGCATAGTGAGCTCAGGGTTGGCCTGAACTACAAAGCGAGACCCTGTCTCAAAAAAAAAAAAATTTCAGGGAGAAAAGCGGTTAGTTCAGTATTCAACATTTGCTTTTGTTCAAAATAGACACTATACCTCAGTAGAGAGAGCAAGTATCTGCTGGTTCCTATTTACTGACTGAGAGTGTTGAGAGGCATCAAGAAAGAATGGGAGACCAGGCTGCTGTCCCCTGAGTGTTGTTTGTCCTAAAAGTGGGGTACAAGTGTTGTGCAAAGGGGTGAGAACTGTTGTAATACATTGGCATCACGATTTAATCTCTAAGTAAATCTCTTTATAAACTTCAAACTAAGCTTTCTCGTCTTTTACTTAAAACTCTAGTCCTATGGCAACCATGTTTCTGGCTGCACGTACAGTAATAGGAAACTTTACTCAAAATGATCTACACGAGGAAAAGTTTGTCATCTCTCAATGGGAGAGATGAAAGTCAGGCATCTTCAGAGTAGGTTAACGCAAGGATTGCCATCCTGTGAGGACCCTCACACTCGCAAGTGGTGTATTAGTCCAGAGTATGTCTAGTGCACAATAAGATGCAGCCTTTTCTTTTCTCAGAGAATGAACAGGCCTTTCCCAGACAGCTGCCTTCGGTCTCTTCCTCCTCATGCTAGACTGTGCTGCGTGTCCACAGGTCCACCAAAGGGAAGGGAACCACCATGACTGGCTAAATCGCAATCCAAAGGAGAATGGGAGTGGTGCTGGAACCAATGCCATCAGCGTCCTGCTGGCAGGCCCTTTGCTCCCCACCCTTGCTTTTTTTTTTTTGAGACAGGGTCTCACTTTGTAGTTCAGGCTAGCTCTGAGCTCACTATTTAGCCCAGGCAAGCTTCAAACTCAGCAATCCTCCTGTCTCTGCCTCCCGAGTGCTGGGATTACAGGCGTGAGCCACCACACCCAGCACTTTCCCCACCCTTGCTTATTAAAGGCTGCTTATTAAAGACTGAAAACCCCTGTGACTCCTAATGTGTGCACTTTTTTAACAGAACACAAAGCTGTATGTTGTGCATACAACAGGCCAGAAGTACCAGAGAATGAGTCCTCCCAGAAGTATTCCTTAATCAGTGATACACAATTTTCTGGGCCCTGTGGGATAACTCTGGGATGGCTTCTACATTTTCTTAAGTTAACCAGTAGACTAGACCTCATAATAATCCACTCTTTGGGGTGCTCTTTATTTGCATGTCTCATGTCTTCTTTTACCAGTTGCTTGCTAACATCTCCCACATAAAGTTCGTGCAGAGCATCTCTGTCTTGGGGTTTGCTGCTGGTGGAATTCAAACCAGAAAATAACCTACTCATCTGCAAACAAATCTATTGTAGTCAGACATTCAGAAGCCTCTTTCTCTTTCTTCTCAGAGCACATTTGTTAGCATCTTTCTGCTACTAAAAACACTTGTTCTCTGCCAAAGACTGCAAACATAGAAAGTGCTGTACCATTTAAATCCACCCAAAATAATTGTATTAATTGCATGAAGTAAATCATGTCTGCCATACTCAGGCCTCCTACTCAGAGAACACCATCCCACCCCCCAGCCTATGTTCAGGAGCCCAGCCCTACATGGCCAGGTTTTGAACCATGGGTTACACCCATGTGGAGAAGATAAACAAAGGCAATCCAATTTCCCTTCCTGAAAATTTACATTAGCAAATACCAATACCAAGGAAATGAGGAGTTTCACTATGTGAGAATGAACTGGAGCTATGAACAGTTTGTCTGGACCATAAAAGCAGTAAAAATAAAGTATTGTGAGCCAGAAAACTATGAGAAAAGAAAAATTAAGATGCACTTAGAAATCACATATGAAAGAGGAGGAGAAAATAAGCAAATGGGATCAGTTTGAAGGGAAGCAGGCATACTTAAGAATGCCCAAAGGCTTATTAATAGGGTAGCTTTGGAAGGGATAAGGTGTCATCGGCTGTTTTCTGTTCCTGCTTCTACTTCCAACAATACTCTCCATGAGGCTCAGCACTGAGCTACTGAATTTAAATTTTCATGAGATTCTATCTCCATATTGGCCTTGTCTATCCTGATATCAGGTGACCTTCTTTGAAGCAGCTTGAATAAGCATCTTACAACTGACATTCTAATCAAAATGGTTTTTAAAATTTGTGACAGAAAGTATTGCCTTTCTCAATATTTAAGACATCTGAAATGTGGCCCATGTTTTACGTTAATGTGAATACACTTCAGACTACTGAACTGTATACTTAAAAGGCCAATAGGGTAGGTTTATGTTCCTTTTACCATAACCATGCATGTATATAACAATTTCACTAGAAGATAATATAAACAAGAATTTTAAAAGCTCATGACATTAGTTCTGAGCTTTGAATAAAGCATCCTGTCTTGTGATATACCCAAAAATAATTTTATTTTCCAAAATAATAGAATGTTATTCCTCAGTTAAGAGTCAAAGAAAAACACCATGCTATTCTACTTTTCAAAAGTTGAGGCTACAAAAGGAAAGTCATTGGGCCTTAGAAAAATTTTGAAGAAAGAAATGGATTTATTGTGACCACTTTCCCCAAACCTAGGGGGAAAAAGCTAAGGGGAGTGTCTTGAAAGTTTTGTGTACTTCTCCTACAGGTTGAAAAACATATTGAGCAGGAGTCAGGCTCATGCTGAGTAATGTAAATTGCCAGAATCCAGCTAGTCAGCTGTTGTAAAGCAGGAATCAAGGAAAGGCTGCTTCACTGAGGATCATGCCTATTCCTAGAGTGATTTACAAGAAACAAGCCCAGGAGAACTAATGGAGCCTCCTCTCAGATACTGTCCAAGACAGTTTGTTAAAGGGACAAGGAGAAAGAAGTTAGAAGTGAGTCAAGGAAAGAGTAACCAACTAAGGACAATCACAGATTTGCCCTTATCAAGGGAACTCAGAATGAGGAAGCACCAGCAATAAAACAAAAAGCAAAGGCTACAAGGTCCTTGGAAAGACTCAGGTTTAAGCACTTGTCAAACCTTAAGAGCACAGGTACTAGATCACCAACCAATGGCAGACAAGTACTAGTGCTATCTTCTTTCCTTCTTCTTCCTCAGCTCTAAACCCACAGGGGTCCACAGGGCTCTGGGGAAGGGATTAATGTGTAAGAAGAGGAAGAGGAGCAAGCCAATCAGAATGTCCAGCTGTACACTTACCCATCACCAAGCAACCAGTCTGCAGCAAATAGACTAGAAAAATAGAATTTAATATTTTAATGGGAGAAATTAATCATTGACTAAATTGTATTTTATTATCTAAATGCAACTATCAAAATCACAGGGATTTTCTTAAATGTGATAAAAGACTAATGAAAGAACCAGCCCTGCAGAATAAATCTGAGGCAAATATTGGGAGATAAAAATAAAATTGCTTTATAATTATATCCCATGAACCCTGCTTATTCTATGGAAAGGTTACATTAATTTTAGGAAGGAATTACTCTGAATAAAAGCTTTAAAAGGCTCACTCTAATTGTATACACTGTGCATTCTAAAAATAACCAAAGAAAATACCAAATACCTTTATTTAGATAGGAATGATATTATTGCAGACCAAAAGTACAAGCAAATAAAACGAACCAATGCCCAACTGAATAAATCTTCAGTTGCTGTCTAAAATTTTAAAGGAAATGGAGAAAATTAAAATGTCAAGAGTTTTCCTACACAGAAAATGTTGTAATTCTGTTTTCCAAATTGCAGATCCACTATTTTTCAAAGAATACAATCAAAATTCTGTGCTGAGGTCAACTCTACCCTCAGTACTCTAAGATTATATTTCTCCTTGTATATGATGAAACATACACATATCTTAGAAGTGAGTCAAGAAAAGAGTAACCAACAAAGGCATACCAAGCATATTGAGCATTTGAAATTATTGAGGTATGATATGTATATGTACCAATTCCCCAAGAGGACCATAATTATGTGTCATAAATATATACTGCTAATAAAAATGTTTAAAAATCATAAGGACTTAAAATAAAACTGGAAAGTAGATGATGAAGGAGAGAAAAAACTCTTTTTAAAAAAGGAGGCATGGTGTGCATGCACCCAAAACCCATTCAGGGTATGTTCCCTCTTCTGAAGAAGCTCTACTCAAAATGATGCCTAAAAGGACAGTGGTTGATTTGGTTTTAATGCTAATTTCTATAAGGCACATAAAGAAAATACAGCTGGATGAAAAATCTACTTTAAACAAGATAATCTGGTTTACAGTTGTAATCATCTATGTGGGACAGAACTCACAAACAAAAGAAAGACTTGCTTACGCCATCTTATCTGACCTTCAACATGCTCTTGTAGACAGGCGGCTGCTATTGTTATATTCACTCCTGTGGATACATATATCGAAGTAGAGAAAAGTAATTTGTGCAGGACCATGGAATTAATAACTTGCCCAGCTGAACCCAGGACCCACACTGCTTTAGTATGCTTTCATTTATGGGGAAAACATTAAGAACAATGAGAGATGTTTTAGAGTATTTATTGATTCAGCTTTGCTCTCTGACCTTGGCAGGGGTCCAGGCTCCCTAACACCTGTGCCATTTGGACAGCCCAAGAGAGCACAGTATCTCCTGACAGATAAAATTCTACATTCAATTGGTCTGTTAGTGAACACACCTGAAGAAATTAATCCTCCTACTCCCAGCTGTCAGCAATCCCTTAATAAGTCCTAAAATGATTAAAATAAATCCTCTTAACAAGTCCCATCAGCAAAAAAAATTAATAACTAAAATGATTTCCATATGTTCCTGGCTTGCCTAATGACAAAACTCAGGAATCTATTAAAATTACTTCTGGCCACCAAGCAGAAAAGCAAATGTGTTTTCTATAATTCCTTCTTAATACCATCAAACCAGTTTGCAAGCAACACGATCGACAAACCACTACATAGTGATCCCTGGTGACAGTATCCTGGCACCTTTCATTCTGCTTTCAAAAGAGAAAAGTATGAAGTAGCTCCCTCATTACAATCTCCTACAGTGGTAGTTTCTAATATTGTTTGTAAATTTTCTTTGTACCCATGGAAACTGTGAGGCTGGGGCCATTTCCATAAATAAACAATATATTACTTTGTATAGCCAAGAAATAACACATTGAAGCCATATCATCTTTCCTATACACATACATATTACTTTGAGGATAATGTTTCTAGTTCAACTGAAATTTTGTTAGGAAATCCAATTGTGTAATGTGATCAGCTACATCCTAATGCACTGAGGGTCACAGGGAGACATCTACAGTCTTCCCCTTCCTGTGATCAGGGTGCTCCTGGATGAGGTCACTGTCTATCCTCTCCCCCATGCTTGTTACTCGTGTGTTTGTTTCCTTATCATTCTCCTTCTCTGATTCGCTTCTTCCTAGTGTTCTCATTAACTTCGTTGTCCTCATCAGATGACGTTCAGTGATCACAGAGCAATGATTGGTGAATGAGTTGCATTAGCAATCAGTTTACTTGAGGCTGACCCTGCCTCCTTGTATGAGAGAATTAGGGAATTAGAGGGAGAGAAAGGGAGTGAGGGAGGCAGGGAGAGGAAAAGGGAGGAAGGGTAGAAATCTGACATTTCGTACATTTGTAGAAAGGCACCTAAGAGGGACATTATATGACAAAGGTATTACATTATGCCATTCCCAATGTGGCAGTAGACCCTTAAAAAGTTAATATCTATGTACACATATATGTGCACACTTCATTTAGAAGAAAGTGGGAGGAGCTTCAGAAAGAGAATCTGGAGTTCCTTCTGGATTCTGCTATTCCTACTGTTTTGCCCAAAGAATTCCATCTCAGTTGGTATGGGGCGAAGACAAGTGGGGGGAAGTACCTGGCCTCTATTCAGTGTGAATGTAGATTTGAAGTGTAGGCAGTCTGCCCAAAATAATTGCAATACCTATGGAATGTGTTGGAATAGCTAAAACATTTTTTTTGAAATCCCTAAGGCATTTTCAACTTGGCAACCATATGTCCAACCACAAATATTTACATCAATGTGTTACAAAAAATTGGACCTGAAACAGATTTTCCTCTACAAATAAAGTGATCTAAAGATTCTTGTACCATGTTAGTGAAAAGTATGTTATGGACCGAATTTTGCATCCCCATTTATAAGTTGAAGTCCTAATCCCCAGTTTCTAAGAATGTGACTGTGTTTAAAGATAGGATTCTGATGTGTCCACATAACATTACAGGAAGAAGCCAAATCCAGAGAACCAAAAGAAAGGCCTCGGAAGAAGTAAGCTCTATCAACACCTTGGTCTTGAACTTCTACACTTTAGAGTTGTGAAGAAATACACTTCCACCATTAAAGCTACCTGACTGGGTTCCTTTGCCATAGCGCCATATTGAGCCCAGTCCTCATCCATTCTCCAAGGTCAGAAAGAAGTCAAAACTTGAGTTGTTTAACCTTGGTAAAGCAATGATTTGAAAAGAACTATAAAATTACAATTGGTAAATGGAAGGAAAGTAAACTAAGGGAAAATACTGTTTTGCTACTTCTTGTCAATTGGGCTGTTACATGTTAGGGCGGGCAATGTTATGAACAATAAAGGCCTAGGAAGGAAAAAAAAGGACAGCTGTGTGTGTGTGTGTGTATGTGTGCACGCGCGCGCGCATGCACGAGCACATATGTGGTACAGAGTCTTTGCTCTGGGCTATAGCCCCAGCCTTTTTAAAAATTCTTATTCCAGGGGTGGGGATTTAGCTCAAGTGGTACCACACCAACCTTGGATGCACAAGGGCCAGAGTTCAATCCCCGATACCGCCAAAAAAAAAATTCTTATTCTGATATAGAATCTGGGTAGGTCACTAAGTTGCCCAGGCTAGGCTCAAGTTTGCAATCTTCCTCCCTCAGCCTCCCAGAGTGCTGGAATTACAGACATGCACCATCATGCCCTGCTGCCTATTGGTAAATTTCTCTGATTTTCCTAGAACATAGGACATGAGCTCCAGGAACACCTTAGGGTTGGGGTTAGGAAGGATGAAATAAGGAGATGTCAACAGACAAAGAAAACTGCCTAGTTTGATGCTATGCCCTCCCTTTTATTCAGTCTGAATAGATTTCTTGATTTAAAAAAAAGCAACTGTTTCCTGATACTATACTGAAAACTGACAAAATTAGAAACAAAACTCACTTCAAAACATCTGCACTTCTGGCTAAAAAAGCATGATGTATTATCTCCCAAATTATATGAGGATGTTTTGATAATAATAGTTACAAAATTTCCATGTGGATAGGAACCATGATGTTGCACTTAATATCAGCACTGCTTGCTATTCATACTCAGCCATAGTCGGTTTTTACTTACACACATTAACACTTTCTTTAAAATTTTGCAACAATGGGATCTGAACCTGGGACTTGGCACTATATGTAGGCAGCTGTCTTCCATTTTTATTTGGAGCCAATGTCTTGCTAAGTTGCTCAGGCTGTGTTCAAACTTGAAATCATCTTACCTCAGTATCTCAGAGAGCTGGGGATTACAGGCATGTGCTATCCCAACCTTATTCCTAAATCAGTTAGCCTCAGAATTTGACAATGTTTCATTTACATGAGTCATTAGTATATGAATGAATTTGTGTGTATAGGTGTAACTGCGCTTATGTAAAGGAAAAAAGAAAGTCACAGAAGTTCAGACGATGTGTACAATAAAAATTATCTATTTGGGGGAATTTATGTCTCCTAGGGAATTTTCTGGGATTTCAAATTATTAATGCCTTCTTAGTGTTACCCTTTTACTTTTTTTTTTTTTGAGACAGGGTCTCACTTTGTAGTTCAGTCTGGCCCTGAGCTCACTATGTAGCCCAGGCAAGCCTTGAACTCAGCAATCCTCCTGTCTCTGCTTCCCGAGTGCTAGGATTACAGGCTTGAGCCACCACACCCGGTTTTATTTTTATTTTTTTTTCTGCTGTGTTTCTTGTCTATTTTTAGTTCTTGGCATCCATTGATCTTTACAGATCCTTAACCTCTATAACCTCACATTACTTTCTAGAGGTATATTTGTCTACATGCCTCATTTCTATGTTTTTGCTATTATTAGCCTAATAAGTATTCTTCCTCACACTCAATGCAAAGTGGTTTTCTACCAGCATAAACAAATAAATGAAGAACTAAAAAATGCGACTACACTTGCTGCACACACGATTTATACTTTAAAATAAGCTGCAGTTTTGGGGGGGTTTTTTGTTGTTCTTATTATTGTTTTGTTGTTGTTGTTTGGGGGGCACATAAGGAATTAGCAAATCCATCCAGTCAAAATAACCAGCACATAAAAAATGCTTGTTAGTTACCACCGATTTTATTTTTTAAAAGATGTTGGAATAGTTGGAAACATTGTCAATCTATATCCTCTCCTCTGATTATAGAGGTGAGAGCCTGCCATTATACCAGAAATAGTTAATATTATAGCAGTAGGCAGCCCAGAAACATACAGCTTCCTCTGCATTCAGATTTGTATGGATTTAGAAAAGGTCTAAGTAGTCTAGTTTATGTCAAATTCTTAAAAGGTTATTATATACTTAAAGTATACCTTTTGTAAGAAGCTATATTAAGATTTTTTTAGCAATTATGAGATTCTTATTCTCCAGGAAACATTTCCTACGTGATTTCTATATCACTTAAATTTTTATTGGTAATACATATAATATATTATATATGCTCACTACTATTATAGGACATGCAGAAAACACAAAACTATGTATAATATGGTCTCCATCATTAAATTGATTACAACTTAGCTGATAAGAAAGGATTAAGGAGCATAAACAAGACCAAACTCAGCTAACTCCTAAAATAAAGTTCTTCCCTAGATGAGTTTTAAAGAAGAGCAACCTCAGTGAGAATGAAATCAGACCCAAAAAAGCTCAAAGAGGAGATTAATCTGATCTCCAGAGTGATAAAATGACTTATCACTGGTTCCATTTTTCATTTTGTCCAAAATGACCCGTGACCCTGCAGTTCCTCCTGTAGAGAACGAGTAGATCCCTCTAGCAGACCTGACCTATGCTCTTGCTTTCGTACTCCTGCTGTCCCTCAGAGAAGTCCCTCCCCCAGGGGGCTAGTCTTTCCTCAGCCTGAGTTCCAGGGTCTAGCTATTTAGTCCAGGTTGGGTTTGAACTCACTATATAGCCCAGGCTGATTTCGAACTCTTGGCAATCCTCCTGCATCAGCCTCCTGAGTGCTGGAGTCATAGGCACGCACCACAACACCCAGCCTACATGCTTACCTTTTGCCATTAAAGCAGAACTGCTGGGCTAATGGCTGGATTCAGAAGACCTCAAAACTCCAACCAGAAGTTGTATGAAAGCCAGGACTTTCCCAGCACCTTCTATATCCCACTGGAAAAGAAATATTCTTTTCTTGTGAGAAGCATCTCATATGATCAATCAGAGAGGGGCTGTTAACTTTCAATCTGCTTAAAAAAAAAAAAAAGAGTGTGTCATTGACTTTGTTCCTGTAGAGTTTCATGCCCTTATGCAAATATATTCGTTTCTCCCTAGGGAACAACTATGCATATTAAGCAGCATCAGGAGAGGCAACCTTTATCACACCATAAAAATTATGGGTGCCGTCTACCTTCAAATTATGTAACTAAAATGTTACTGGGAGGTTCAAGAAAGAGTCAGATAACCTCTACTCCCAGCCTATGGGCTTGTTGACCTTGCAAAAGCACTTTGCAGTTTCTTTTGATAAAATTATTTTATATTCTGTCTTACCAAGCATGGCACCACAAATGCAAAGTTGCAAAGACAGGGACAAACTTAAGATATTTATAGACTAGACTTGCTTTTAGAAATATTCATTGAGTGCTAAATGGATCCAGAAGTAGTACTTCATACTAAGGAACTTTAGATAAACAAGATATATTTCAGGTCTCCAAACAGCTCTCTATCTAAGAGACAAAAGAGAGTTGTAATTATTTAGAGTGGGGTATTGTATTTAATATAAAGGTATTAGAAATGCAATAGGATATTAATTTTTATACCACTATAGCTATTTTCTATCCACAAAAATAGTGATAGTTTTTAAATATTATTTTTCAAAAATGCACTTTCATGCAATATTGAAGCATCAGCATATACTTGTCATAGCTAGATATTAAATGTACATATAAATGCAGATTATACAGAAATATATTGGTACAGTGTTAATTATAGTTATCTTTTGGAGTTAGAATGATTAGCTTTTTCACCTATTTTTACTTTCTAATGTGACTACAAGGAATACGTATGACTTTCAAGAAAGAAAAAATGAAGGTAATTTTAAAAGGTTAGCACACATGAAAACCGGCTCTCCAGGCAAAAGTTGGTGAAACTATAAAGGAAAAATTACAAATGCTGAAGTAATACAAACAATTCTTCACCATTGGATTCTAGTATTATATCTTCATGCTACAGTCCTTGGGTCTGTATTTGGCACTAAACAGTACCAATTTCTATACATGATGCTCATTTAAAGAAATTTTTGCAAATAATTTTAAATGAAATACTACAAGATTCAAAGTTTTATGTAAAATTTCTTCCCTCATCACCAAAACTAAGACTTCATTTCCTTGAAAGTCTAACTTATTTTCAATGTTATTTGCATAAGGACTTGGCATAAGACTGTTAACTATGCTAAAATAGTATATGTGATGATGGACTCACTCATCTATACATTGTGAGCCAACCTAGACATTTCTGGACCTATTATGAAAATTCTTAACCTTTTGTTTCCTCTCATCTGATCAATCAGAGAGGGACTGTTACATTTTGTATAATCATCAACTTTTTCATGCAATTCCTCAATTTTTACCCTGAAATGTCTAGCCATGCTTTCATTATTTGTACCGTCTTGGAAATAGTTGGAATAAAATCAATTTACTGAGCATGTACTATATGCCACATGTTATAAAAATTCTTTCACATATATTCCCTCATTTAACCCTGACAACAATTCTGTGAATGTTGTAATTATGTATCTTCCCATGTTATAAATAAAAACTTGGTACTTAAACTGATCATGTTTTCACTAAAAGGGACAAGGCCCCTGGGAGGAGTTGCTGATCCGATGTTGGGAAAGGTAGGACACAGGTAAACTTTGAATATTTTGTGAGGCAACAAGGTAGGGCAACACTTAGAAACTCAAAGGAGCACAGGAACTAAAATAAGCTCTAAGAAGAAACATTAGGATGTTTGGCATTAAAATAATAATACTGAAAGGAGGGGAGAGAAATGGGAAAAAAGAATTGAGATACATCATGTATAGGCACAAATTCTCTATGAATTAAAAAAACCAATGATACTAATTGTTTCTAACACCACTGAATTTCAAACAATAACCTTTAATAATCATATCGACACAAGTAATAATACTCGGATAAATAGGTAGGTACCTGGATTGAGAGAGATAACTGGCAGTCAGAAAGAAAGACAGCAAAGGTAACACTCTTCTTTACCATTAATGCCAAATAGTCATTAAACGATTAATGACAGTAAGAAAATCATTTTTGCAACTGCTGTAAAAATAATTTACCCACATGAGAATTATTAGTGGGTAGAAAATATTTGGGTTAAAGTTTTTTAGTCAAAAGGATATTTAGATAGCATTTTTCTTGGATGACTTGTTAATTATAAAAGAAAATAACTATCTTTAGTGGACCACTTAAAGTTATCATTTACCACATTTTTCCACTAGAAAGGTATAATGTTGGCGGAATGAAGCAAATTGACATTAAGTCCTTCTAGATATAACATACTGAGCAAGACACAACATCACTTAGTATTTTTGCATAAAAATGCATAACCTGAATCAAATCATTAAAAGAATTTAATTCCAATTGAATGACATTTTGCAAAACAACTGGCCTAGACTTTTCAAAAATAACAATGGCATGGGCCGGAGGGTTAGCTCAGTGGTTCCAGCGTCTGCCTCACAAGCGCAAGGTCCTGAGTTTGATCCCCGGTAACCACATACAATGCTGGACGTGGAGACTCACGCCCACCAGCAATCAATACCACATACCACAACACCGGGCGTGGTGGCTCACGCCTGTAATCCCAGCACTCGGGAGGCAGAGACAGGAGGATTGCTGAGTTGAGGCTTGCCTGGACTACATAGTGAGCTCAGAGCCAGCCTGAACTACAAAGTGAGACCCTGTCTCAAAAACAAAACAAAACAAAACAAAACAAAAAACAATGGCATGAAAGACCAAAAAAGAAAAAGATGGGGAACTGTCCTAGAAAGAGAATGATGTGACATAACAATTAAAGTAATACAGGTAATTAATAATACTAATAAGTAATTAGGTCCTGAACCAGAGAAAGAAAATTCTTATACAGGACATTTGTGGGGTATTGATTATATTTAAAGAGGGATTTTATATTAGGTGACTATGTGATATCCAATACAGATATTCTGAATTTCATAATTAACTATATAGAAGAGATTATTCTTATTCTTTTTTTTTTTTTTGAGACAGGGTCTCGCTTTGTAGTTCAGGCTGGCTCTGAGCTCACTATGTAGCCTAGGCAAGCTTTGAACTCAGCAATCTTCCTGTCTCTGCCTCCCGAGTGCTGGGATTACAGGCATGAGCCACCACGCCCGACACTGTGGTATGCAGTATTAATTGCTGGTGGGTGTGAGTCTCCACGCCCAGCATTGTATGTGGTCTCCGGGGATCGAACTCAGGACCTTGCACTTGCGAGGCAGGCACCAGAATCACTGAGCTAATCCTCTGGCCCCAAGATGATTCTTATTCTTAAAAGTACATGATGAAGTAAAGGGCCATTGTGTCTAAACTGAAATGGTTAATGAAATAAGAATGGAAATACATACTTAAAGTATAAAATAAAATAGTAAAAACTTTTATCAATTGTGTAATATAGGTAAAGGATATAAGGGTGTATATTACACTTACTATACTTTTTCATTTCTTTCACCATTTCTAGAGGTTTAACATAGTTTCCAAAGTGTTGGAAGGGAAAAAGTGGGAAGCTACTTGCCAGAGATACTTAGTGAAAGGTGACACTAAGATGACAACCTGACACCACGTGTGCAAAGCCAGCAGGGTCCCTTCACCACACCTCATGATCACAGCAACTAGAGCCATCACTTCAGAAGATGTGTTTTTTTAAAAATAAAATGGAGTATTATTCTGCCATAAAGAATGACAAGTTTGAATCATTTATGTGCAAATGGACACACCTTGAGGACACACTAATAAGTGAAATAAATAGGTCACAGATATGTAAATAGCATATCCTTTCTCTGGTATGAGAACCTGTACATGTAAATCAGTTCTAGAATGTATGATAGATTTTGTGTAATAGGAAATATTCAAAGGGAATGTGGTAGGGGGAATTAATGAGGGGAAAGAATAAATATGATTTAAAAAAAAGCACATGTATAGTTGTTGGGTGGGTAGGGATATGGGTAAAAATGAGAATTAACTAATGTCATATACTGGTACAAAT
>PVIC010020439.1:0-14697 GCA_004025085.1 Thryonomys swinderianus
GGGCGGGCTCTGCCAACGGAAAAGCCAGCCCTTGACGTTCATTTGTTTGATATAAGGGACCGCGGGAAGGGCAAGAGCAAACTCATGCTTATTATGAAGCCGTGGGTCGTGTAAAGTAAGGCCTCAGGCAAGTGGGAGCGGCCCGACCCTTCTCACCTAGGTTAACCAGCAAGCTGAGTGAGCTGTGGGTTGTCCTGAGCAGACAGAAAAGCCCATTTTTGTCGTTTCTTTACCTAATCTTAATACTTCTCTCCCATCACTGTGTTTTGTTCTCTGTATCAGTTTCCTTAAACCCAGGATCTTTTCTTAAAATTGAGTTTGTCTGTATATTTTGTCTACATTAGGATCGCATTCATCCTTGAGAATTTCTACTGTACGTGATATATTTTGATTCTTATTTTTTTCCATTCCCTTGGCCTCCCTCCACCCCTTATACACATAAGCTTTGTTTCCATTTTTCCTTCGTACCTTCAAATCTTTCCTTTCCTTCTGTGCTTTCCCCTCCCCTCCCCCAGTTCTCCTTCCCCTGTGAGGATTTTCTTCCTATTTCCAATACCTGTCATACATTTTGGAACTCATTTGCACCTCTAGTTTCTCAAGAAATGTTATGGTATTTAGACCCGTGTTTCCTCTTTGTTTCATATATGATTATGGCCTTTGTGCATATCCATTTTGCTATAAATGTCTCTAATTTATCATTTTTATGGCTAAGTAATGCTCTATTTTATTAAACAAAAATCAACAAGATTTTTTTTTTTTTTTTTTGCAGTACTGGGGATGGAACTCGGGCCCTTGTGTGTCCAAGGTTGGCGTGGTACCACTTGAGCTAAATCTTTGGCCCTAACAACATATTTTCTATATACAGTCTC
The DNA here is from genome assembly GCA_004025085.1 of Thryonomys swinderianus. Taxonomy (NCBI): domain Eukaryota; kingdom Metazoa; phylum Chordata; class Mammalia; order Rodentia; family Thryonomyidae; genus Thryonomys; species Thryonomys swinderianus. The sequence continues at coordinate 870 of PVIC010020439.1, forward strand.
CCGCTGATGGGCATTTGGGCCCTTTCCAAGATTTAGCTATTACAAACTGTGCTGCTATAAACATGGGTGTGCATATGTTGCTGGGGTATTATGCTCTTAATTATTTCATGAACATACCCAACAGGGAAATAGAAGGGTCAAACGGGACCTCTAATCCAACTGGTCTCCTATTATTTTAAGAGTTCACTTATAATATCTTCAACAAAAGCCATCTTTTAGGCAGCTGCTTTAAGAAATAAATCACAACTCTATTTTCTGGTGCTGGAGTGAGTGAGATCAAAGGTTCCTAAATACTAGACGGCCAGCGCTGCACCAGAGTTCGCCGGGAGCTCCAGAACAGAGACTGGGCTCCCGGAAATGCTCATCCAGAGGGTTGAGGAGGAGCGCAGAAGTGTGAATTCTTCATCCAGGAGCCTTCCAGGAGCTGCTGCTGGGTGTTGCTAAGGGTGTGAGTCTCCACGTGGCTGCCTGCGGAAGACGCCAGAGCTCTGGAGGGCCCGGCCAGGGACACAGGGGCTGTTTCCTAATAGCTCCGGGGCCGGCGCATAAAGAGGGATTAGGCCTTCTGCAGGCCTGGAGGGCTCGCTGATGAAGTAAGCTCCCACGAGGCAGCCGGGCTCAGTAGGAAAGAACTTTCTAACAAGTCCAGCCACAGTGGAACAACTGATTCCAGGGGAGCTGGCATCCTGGAAAGCCGGCCAGCCTGGCGTCAGAGGACCGACTGAGCCAGAGGTTTCCACGGGGTCACTCAATGGCCTGTGCCCCCGTCCACACTTCTGATGGCCGCTGGACTTTGGGGATCACGCCCTGCTGTGTCCCTCCAGTTCCCATGGGGGAGTCCACCTCTCCCCACAGAGGACGTGTAGCAAATTGGGGGCCACTTGGATGTCACGACAGAGGGTACAAAGCTGTGTCACGATGGGGAAGAGCCAGCAGCCCCACAGGTCGACAGCACTGACTTCCCAAAGCCCCGTCCAGGCCGTGGACCAGAGCGTGAAGCAGGACCGTTCTCTGGGCCGAGCCGGACACAGCATCCGCGGGGTGGCCTGGGCAAGCTTCTTCCTCTCCCGGTGTCCTCAGCTGTCAGTGGGGGCGCAGCAGCATTTCCAGGCCCTTCGCACACGTCCAGCTCCGAGCTGCGTCCCCCAAGCAGCTCAGCTCCGCGGGCTTAGTCCGGTTTCTGCAGAAAGCACACCCAGGGACAAAGAACTGAACGAAGCCATTTCACGGGGGAGTGTTCAGGCAACAGGGCAAGGAGGGAGGAGGCGACCCGGGGCGGGCAGCAGCTCCAACGCGAGTGCGTGAAGCAGTGGTCACCACGGCCGGCCGTACGTCAGTGCGTTTGGGGCAAACGCCAGTGAGGAAATCCAGACCCCTGACAGTTACTCCTTCCTGGGTGCAGAAGCTTTTCGCTTCGGCCTCAGGCATAGAGGCAGAGAGCTGCAGCAGCTGAGTCTGGGGAGGTGGGGCGTCCGAGACAGCCCCAAACCACGCGTCCGTCCTTTACAGGGTGGTGAGCAGTACTGAGAGGTACGAGTCGGGCGGGAGAGGCCGGTGCCTCTTCTGTGCTCTGATAAGCGCCCGCTTCGTGCTGTCTCACGTGCACCCAGCCGAGCAGCAGCAAGGCCCCAGGGCTCTGCACCAGGGCCTGGGCTCCTGCCGAATCCAACGGAAAAGCTGCGCACGCGGCCCGCAGACACGCAGGCCCCAGGGCTGCTCCCGTCCCGGGGGTCTCGGAAGCAGCAGCACCGCTCACGGGCCTCCTTCAGTCTCGCGGCCGAGGCCTTGACTCCAGCCGCCGTCGGCCCCGGTGCCTGCGCGGTCCGGACCCCAGGTCCGAGGGAGAAGATCCCGGCTGGTCCCGCTGGGCTGGGACTTCACCCCGCGGTCAGGGCTGTCAGTGTGAGACGCGCCCCGTCGCTGAGGAGCAAGCTGGCAACTCACGGGGGGTTTCTGGGCCCAGACGAAGCAGTCTGGCACGGCCCCGCTCGCTCCCTGCCCGTCCTGTGCCAGTGTGCTTTCTCAGCGGGGTCAGCGCAGCGGCGCAGGGCAGACTCGGCCCTGTCCAGCGGGAGGATTTGAGAGGCGTGTAGCACCGTAAAGGGGGGGCGGAGCACCCCAAGTCCAGACTCCTGCGCGGGGTCCGCAGCGTCCCCGGCTCTGCTGCGTCCTCTTCCTCAGTAGTTCCTGCTCCCGGGAAGCCGAGGGCCAATGCTGGGCGTTAGAGGCTCACTGCCTTCCACGCGATCCTCCCCCACATCTCCACAAAGGAGGAAGGTCCTCGGAGAGGGAAGGCGCTAGCGGCGCCGCCATGTCTACTTCTAAGAGGACTGCGGAGAATTCCCTCCCAGACAAGGTTTTCCTTCCTTAAGAACCCTGAGAACCAGAAACCTCAGTACGGTCTTCCGTGCAGCCTTCAGAAAACATTTAGAGTGAAAAGAACTTTGTACAACTTCCTGTCCATCGTCTCACAGGCCGGTGGCCCTCAGGCCAGTGCCCTGTTTGTCAAGCCATCCAGGGCTACAGCAGCGCCCCTTAGGGAACTTCTGGGTGACGCTGCCAGCGGGGAAAGTCTAAGGACAACTAAGGTCCGAGACACGGTCAGACCAGGGAGCCTGCGCTGCCGGAGGGTAGGACAGGGCTCTGCTGGCTTCGGAGGGAAAACGGTGAGTTTGTCGTGATGCTGTGGAGAGACGCAGTCCGAGCTTGAAAGGCCAGAGCTCAGGATCCGGTCAGGAAATAGTTCCATCCTACACCTACTCAGGTCTGCAGATTCCATTTGCCAAGATCCGATCTCCCATTGTGGAGAAAGGAAATTTGTAATCTACAGTTTGTCCAACTAGGGGCCGGAGAGTTAGCTCGGTGTTTCCAGTGACTGCCTCGCAAGTGCAAGGTCCCTGCATCGACCCCGGAAACCACATACAACAGTACTGGGTGTGGTGACTCACGCCCACCAGCAATCAGTACCACACACCACAGTGCCGGGCGTGGTGGCTCATGCCTGTCATCCCAGCACTCGGGAGGCAGAGACAGGAGGATTGCCAAGTTCGAGGCTTGCCTGGGCTAGTGAGCTCAGGGCCAGCCTGGACTACAAAGCGAGACCCTGTCTCAAAAAAAAAAAAAAGAAAACATCTTCAAAACAAAGTGTTAGTCTGGAAGTGAAATTTTATCTATTGTAAACTTTAATAAATAACAGCTTTCTGAAGCTGCTCTTAACCGGAGGACAGAAGCAGCAAGAAATGGATCGGTGTGCAGCAACATCTCTGTGTAGGATATTAATATTTTTAGTTATTTCTTGAATGAAATAGCTAAACATATGAATAGTTCTTCAGCTCTGAGAGCTGTGAGGAGACAGCCCAGCTGGTTTTGCTGCCAGAATGGACCAGAGCGCTTTTTAAAGAGTAAAACAGAAGCACCCACGGAGTCTGTTCTCCAGAGTGTACGAGACAACCCCCGGCTGTCCGTGGCGACCACTGATGTGAGGGAGGCGGGGAGCAAACCATCCCATGCCGCGACTCCAGCCGCGCTGCCAGGGCACAGGCCTCAGCACCATCTGTTCTCTCCGATGCCATCAGCAGCCTGGGAATGGCGCTTTCTCTGGAGGACTCAGAGGTGGCGAATCATGCTCTGATTATAGCAACAGCAGTTGACCACTGTTCAGAAAGATCATTTTTTCCCAACAGATTTCTGCTAGGAAAGAATGTGTTTACCTGGCGCAGTTATTCGGGGACGCTCCGCAGCGGGTTCCTGTCATTCTTTCCCCGCGGTGTGGAGGTCTGGGGAGCGGGCGGCTGCACCGAAGCGTCGGGCCAGGCGGGGCCGGGCAGCCGGCTGTTCGGGGCGGCGAGGTTCTCCCCCACCTGCCGACTTTGTGGCCCCAGACGAGTCGCTTCGCCTGCTTTCCCTCTATTAGAAGTGAGGAGACATTAATGTATGAGCTCTGGCAGGGGCTGGAAAGAGTCCGCCCGAGGAGAAGCAGAGACCTGGCTGAGACACGATGCACGGTCCCCAGGCCGCCCCGAGGCTGGGCTGCATCGCGCGCTTAGCCCTGCTGCTTAGACAAGGGCCGGCAGCCCTCACCCGACCCCGGCGAAACCAGCGCAGAAGCGTAGAGACGCCAGGGGCCTTGTTAGCACGTGGGCTCTGGCACAGCCTGACTAACGCTGCGAGTGTGTGTGTGTGTGTGTGTGTGTGTGTGATAGAGACACACACACACACACTATTGTCAGACAACAGGATAGGAGCAGGCAGAAAAGTACAGGACATACCGGGATGTGGGGGGCGTTGAGGAGGAAATTAATGGGTTCTAGGAAAAGAATGATAAAAGAAAGGTAGGGCCGGAGGGTTAGCTCAGTGGTTCCGGCACCTGCCTCGCAAGTACAAGGTCCTGAGTTCGATCCCCGGAAACCACATACAGTGCTGGGCGTGGAGACTCACGCCCACCAGCCATCAATACCACATACCACAGTGCTGGGTGTGGTGGCTCACGCCTGTCATCCCAGCACTCGGGAGGCAGAGACAGGAGGATTGTTGAGTTCGAAGCTTGCCTGGGCACCATAGTGAGCTCAGGGCCAGCCTGAACTACAAAGCGAGTCCCTGTCTCAAAAAAAAAATTCATAAACATGATTGCATTTACTGCACAGAGCAACTGAATAGCTTTGCTGTCAAGGGGAGGACAGAGTATGGAAGACAAGAGTTTGCTCCTAGCCAGTCACCTGCCCAGTAAGCAGGATGCTCACAGGACAGTGATCTTTTTATCAGCAAGAAAGTGAAAAAATAAGTGAAAATTAAAAACAGCTTCATCCATGCAAGAAATAATTGATAAGCCAAACTTCACTAAAATTAAAAACTTTGGCTCTGTGAAGGACACCACCAGGAGTAAAAAGGGAAGCCATAGACTGGAAGAAAATATTTGAGAAAGACAATTGAATGGAAGCTTGTGTTCAGAATACAGAAAGAACTCTGAACATTCAACCACAAGAACATGAGCAACATCACTTTACAAATGAACCAAAAGCCCCTAAGCAGAACCAAAGAAGGTAAGCAGATGACAAATACACAAAATGATGCTGTCATTTGTCACTAGGCAGCAGCATGTTAGAGCAAATCACTGCTGTGCATGTCCTGAACAGTTCAAATGCGGAGAACTGACAGCACCAAGTGCTGGAGAGAATGTGGAGCAACGGGAAGTCAAGCTCACAACTGGTGGGGAAGCAGAATGGCACCACCACTGTCGAGACAGTTGGACAGTTTCTTATGGACTCAAACCCATGATTATAACAGGATACAGCAGTCACAGTCCTTCATATTCACCCAAAGGAGCCAGAAAGTTATGTCCACACAAAGACCAGCACACTGATGTTTAAGGCAAGTTTCCTTACAATTGCCAAAACTTGGAATCACCCAAGACATCCTTCCGTGGGTGGAGGGCTAAACTGCCTTACATCCAATGGACCATTACTCAGTGTTAAAAGGAAATATGTGACCAAGCCAAGCGGTGCCATGGAAGACCCTCAAATAAGCATTACTACGTGAAAGAAGCCAGTTTGAAAAGGCTACAGATCTCGTGGCTCCAGCTGACTATGGGGCAGTCTGCAAAAGGCACAAAAACATAAACAAAAAGCCCTGTGGATGCAAAGAGCAGTAGTTACTGGTGGTGAAAGGATGGGGGGATGAAGGAAAATAAAGAACACAGAGGACTTTTCTGCCCATGGCGCTACTCTGTGTGATGCCGTAATGCTGGCTATACGGTAGACCTTTGTCCAAACACAGAAAGTATAGTAAGATTGAACCCTAATGTACAGCATAGAATTTCGATGATTTTTTGTTGCATCAAGAGAGGTTCATTGACTATGACAAATGTATTACTCTGTGTAGGATGTTAACAGTGAGGGACGTGTGGCCAGTGGAATATAGCATGGAAATGTTCTGTTTTTCAATATTGCTGTCACCTTAAACTGCTCTAAAAAATAAAATCTTTTCTAAAATCTTCCTAAATAATATAAGTAAATAACAACAACAAGCACACTTTAACATTTTAGTTAAGAGACTTTCATTACAATTCTAAGTAAGTTCTACTTGAGTTCTCTGAGAAAAGAATTCCGCCAGGGCAATATTCTCCTAATCCTCTTTCCTGATGTTAATAGAAAACCCCGTGTGGAAATCAGCATTCAATCGTCAGGTCTGTGCAAGCTGAAACCCCGAATTGCAGACAGCTTAAGTGCTTTACACGTGTGTGGAAGAGCACTGATTAGTTACCGCCTGGCCCTCCGCCCGCCTCAGCCATGGCACTGGCTCCGCCAGTGGTTCCAGGGCAGGATCATCTTTTCATTCCAGACGGGTGAGTCACCGCGGGCACTGGGATACCAGCTCAGTGGCTTCTCCCGAAGGAAAAGCTTGTCACGCGCTTCCATATACAGACAATAAGACTGGAGATGCTCAGGACACGTGTGGGGAAACAGCGTGCTCATCCCGCAGCATCTCGTTGGGAGCCCAAGACAGCAGGACAGAGCACCCAAGCGTCACCTCGCTCTCACTCCAGAAGAGATAAGCGTGACAAAACACGCATTTCACCCAAGACACCTGCACTGCCTGTCCCACGGGGTGGAGAGTCTAGTCCGCGATGTGTGCAGAGTGGACCCAACCGCCTGAAACCTTTAGCCCTAGCAGACAAACCGGAGAGCGAGAGCGACCCAGATTTAGCCTCTCTTTTTTTAGCTCTCCCGGCTCACCGGGAGCAGAGGATCATAGATCATCATAAAGGCTTCCGTACCATCCAGCTTCCGTCGCTATGTAGAAGCCTCATTCTTACAGACAGTCCTGTGTAGAGTGGGCCTTCTTCCATCCTCACTGCTTTATAGACCAGAAACACAGCTAAACTTTCTCTCCTCCACAGCTGTGTTTCTCTCTGGAAAATTCCTCCTGACTTTCTTGTCCAGGTTCTTCTCACTGTTGCCCTTAGGTCAGACACTGCCTGCACCGGAGAGGCCCCCAGAGCCCGCTCTTGACCAGTTCTGGCTGTGTGTTCTCTTTTCTGTGGTGAGAGTGTGGAATTATCTGAGAATTCCTCTCTCAACCACTGAACTGTGAGGAGCATAAGGGTTTAAACCTTGCACCTGGTCTAATTATTGGCATGGAAAAGGTGCTAAGGGTTTAAAAGGTGAAGGAAGTCCGGGAACGAGCCGTGGTAAACTCTTCTTTCTATTTCCTCACCAGAACTCAGACCCGGCATGTTTAAAGAGCTGATGTCGATTACTTTGTTAGAAGTAGAGAAACTGAGTGACCAGCTCATTTCTCAAGCTTCAGTAATAGTTGGTCACTTTTCTCCCCAAGATTTTCTTTACTAAACTTAAAATACATAACTAGTTAAAAAGTAAGGCAATATACACCTGGTGCGTAGAATCTGAACATTTTGTCATACTTGCTTCCAGATTTTAAAAAAAGATATACACAAGGAATAAGGGTTTAACTCAGTAATACAAGGTTTGTCCAGCCTATGCAGAGCCCTAGGTCTGAGCCCCAGCACCACAGTAGTAACAATAACAATTTTAATAATTTAAAAAATAAGATAGAGATGCCATAGAAGACCCCTCCCAACAGGTACGCTGAGTCAGTCATGGACCTAATGTTTCTGTTCCAAATTCATCCTTCTTGCCCATTCTGGACCAATGAATATGGTTCAGTCCATGTGTGTCCTTGGCCAGCTGGAATGTGCTGAGCGCTGTCAGCAGATGCCACAGAGGAACAGGGCTCTGCCCCTGGCCCAGGTGTGCTCTGCAGCCCAGCCAGCTTCTCCAGGGACAGGCTCCTGAGCCACAGGTGTTCATCCCTCCATGACGGCCAGCGCCCCTGCGAGCTCCGCAGCTTCCCCATGCACAGCTCTCTCGGTGCGTGAGCTGCAGATTCCCAGGGAGTGGGACCAGCACAGGAGCACGGCTTCTCCATGGCGGACACTCCTTACATTTGCCAGTGCTGCCCTCTTACGCCTCACTGTTACAATCCCTTATGAAGCTTACCGTTTGTTTATATTCAGTTTTCCTTTTGTAAATTATTGGGTGACTTTGTTCTCTTGAGTGGACACACGCAGAAATGGATCCAAGTGAAAGTTCCTTTCAACAGGCATATGAAACTGATCTTTCTTTCATAAGACATAAAATGAGTCAGTAGTGCTGTTGTATGATAGGAAGGCCCATCAGCTGGCCAGCAGGCTACGTTAGAGCCGGTATCAACCTTGAGCTGCTCTCAGACTCACATAAGCTCCATGCAGTCAATTGTAAATACCAGCAATGGGTCATGCAAGTCTCACATGAACCAGAATTCTCTGGAAAGAGGCTGTCCTTGGTTCCTCACAGGCACTTGCTGGAGGGATGGACCCCCGAGTGCCCCTCAGGCCTATGTCTGCTGCCGCCCATTTCCCCAGGCAACCACTGATCAGGTTCCACAGTAAAGATTAGCAAGATTTCTTAATCTTTTGTGCAACACTTCATTGTCATCGTTACCTGTTTTCTTTCACTCAATATATTTGAGTTTCACCCACATATCCATTTGTATCATTTTGGTTACTTTCCACTCGAGACCATTAATAATGTCAGTAAGACCATTCCTGTGCAAGTTTTTGTACGGACACATAGTACTTGTTTTTCCCTTAAATAATTTGAACTGAAATGGCTGCATCGCCTACTATAGGAGATCTACGCTTAACTTTCTAAGAAATTGCCATATTGTTTCGTAAAGCAGCGATCTCATTTTCCATGGCTACTGAGAGTGCAGGAGAGTTCCTCTTTCTCCATGTCTTCACCGCCTTTACCACCACTTGGTGTGTTCAGTCTTTTTTCATTTTGGCTATTTTGATGAGTGTATAACCATACATCACTGTGGTTCTAATTCTCATCCATCTGTCAACGGGAAGCTTATGCTGAAAGGTGCTAAACCAAGAGGAGCCGGTGACACACACTGGTTCTGTACGTCTTTGGTGCATGACCGAGGACCAGACACACAGGCTGTCGTGCAGAGGAGCAGAGCTCACTGCAAGATGACAGTCTGGCAGTGAGATGGGAAGTGTACCTTCGAGCAGGAAGGGGCCAAACAGCAAGATGACAGTTGCGTTGAACAAGGTCTTGGGCTACATTTCTATGACTGACAGGTCTTTCCAGGGATCCTCTGTCCCTCCTCTGTCGTCACTGTGTTGATCTCTCAGGTCTGTCCCCACGTACTTCCTAGGGAGACGTCTTCCATGCAGTTTGTGTGGAGCCCTGAGGTTTTCCCAACGTCATCCCCCCGTCTGGACTTTGTCTGGGCCCTGCTCCTTATCAGCATGTTCAGGGGACGCTGCGCTCACTGGGTTCAAATCTGAAACGCCAAGCCCGTGTGGATTTTATCTATAACTAATGATTAAGAAAGCAAAACAGCAGAAAAATTGTGTCTATTTGCACTATTTGCTCTTCAAATAGCCCTAAATGAAGAAAGGCATTATTGATAGAGGATTGCCGCTAATAAGTGAATAAGACACAATAAAATGATAAAATCACCACTTCGCTGTCACTAGTGAAATACCTGAGTTATGCCACAATCATCGGAGGATATAGTCACTCAGGGATTGACTAATGCAAAACTATAGTGGAGGGACCGGAGTGTCACCCCTTGAATCCTTTGATCATTCTAAGAGTCGCTTAAGACAGAAAGCAGCCAAGAGGTGCCTCCTGACACAATATAAAGCAACACTGCACCAACTGTAATGTATCACTGCAAAACAGGATAAACCTGAATCCAGACAAACCTCCAGGGAAACAGGGATAGAGAAGGAAATTAAATTAAATAGCAAGCGAGCAAAGGAGCCAGTCAGACTGTGGGGTGTTGTACAGAACAGCTGATCCGACACACTGAACAAGCCAGTGACAGAGAGAGGAGGGAGCGGGAAGGGCTGAGCTGATTAATAGGAACCTAGTAATCAGCATAACCAAGGGCAGTGAATGGGCCTTGATTGACGTGGTTTCAATAAATAACCTATGTAAAATTTTTAGAGACAACTGGAAGGTTTGGATCATGTCCAGATTATACACTGGTTCTGAAGAATTTTCATTCATTTGGCTAGGTGCATTAGTAATACAGTGATTAAAATTCAAAACGAGACCCTGTCTTTTAAAAAAAAATGTTTTGACAAAAAAAATGGAAACAGATGAAGCAAATATGGAGAAAGCCTGATAACTACTGGACATGATTTTCCCACCTTTTATGCTTTCTTAATCATTAACTATACATGAAATCCACACAGGCTTTTGGGTATTGTATTATTAGGGTCTATAACTCTCTGTCTCCCAAAGCCTGCAAGGTGGGCTTTGGGAAGGTGACTGGATTTGGGGCGTCGCCACTGACTTTAAGCATCCAGGAGAGGAGGCATCGTGCTGCCCGCCCCCGCTCCCTGCGATGAAGCCAGCCCAGGAGGGTCAGGCAGGGGAGCGCGTGGGACGAAATTATAACAGAGGATCTCGGAAGAAGCTCGGCCGCTGGAGTTGCTCAGACCGCGAGGAGAAACGCGTAGGGCATTTTAAAAACCTGCCCGTGTCTCCGGCTGCTGACGACCTGAAGCAAAGGAGAACAGTCGGGCGAGCTGAGCAGCCTCCTCCCTAATCCTGAGGCTGGGCAGGACCTGCGGCTCAGGGGAGCGGGAGAAATCAGCCCCCGGAGGTCAGCGGGGATGGACCAAGTGCCCGCTGCAGACAGAAGCCGCAGCGACCGTCCTCCTGCAACTTCCAGGACTGTTGCTTAAGCCAGAAGCTGGAGCTACGAGCCACAGAGATGAACAGAACCACAAATAAGCAAAGGAAACATCCGTGACACCGCAGACGGGGGTGGGGGGCTGGGGGCAGAGCACAGGACATGTGAAATGAGTGTACAGTCCCTGGGGAAGGGGCTGCTTGTTTGTTTCCTTGGTTGGTTGGTTTTTTTGTTGTTGTTTTTTTTTTCTGAGACAGGGTCTCGCTTTGTAGTCCAGGCTGGCCCTGAGCTCACTATGCAGCCCAGGCAAGCCTGGAACTCAGCAATCCTCCTGCCTCTGCCTCCCGAGTGCTGGGATGACAGGCCTGAGCCACCACAGCTGGCACTGTGGTATGTGGTATTGATGGCTGGTGGGCATGAGTCTCCATGCCCAGCATTGTATGTGGTTCCCGGGGATCGAACTCAGGACCTTGTGCTTGTGAGGCAGGTGCCGGAACCACTGAGCTAACCCTCTGGCCCATTTGGTTGATTGGTTTTGAGGAGAGGTCTCACTATGTAGTCCAGGCTGACCTCAGACTCACGGCAATCCTCCTGCCTCAGCCTCCTGAGCACTAAGATGTGCAGCGCCACACCTGTGAAAATGACTTTTAAAGGAAATGGCCCATAATTCTAATACCATAGTGAGAGCATTCAAGAAGACCTTCTGAAACCAATACTCAAAACCAAAAATATTATTTTCAAATTTTAAAATTAAGTCATAAATTTTAGGAAGCAAAATAATGGTGTATCAAATTATGCATAAAGATGGCATAAAAGGACACCATGCATATGGGGGCTTTATTCCAGGAGTGCAAGATGATTGGTTTAACACTAAAAAAAAAAAAAAAAAAAAAATCAGTCATTGGTATTTCCCCCTTTAACAGAAGGGGGAAAAATAGTAAAAGTAATATGATCCTCTCAGAAAGGTAGCGAAGACATTTGGCAAACTTTTAATTTACACAAGAGGTTAAGAAACTGCTGAGAAATGGAAAGAGAATGACACTGCCTTGATCCCAACAAAAGTACCTCCAGATGCCCAGGCGTTATACTTCACTATAAACCACTGAGCGCTTGCCTTCTGCAAACCACCGTGAAACAACAGAAGCTGTCACTTCTAATCACCTTTACACTTGGAGGTTCTAGTCAGAAAAATAAATAAAAAGCAAAGAAACAAATGGAACTATTGTTATTTTCAGATTATACCACTGTTCAGAGAAAAACGAAAATATTTACATGTGAATTATAAATGAATTTACTAAGTTTACTGGGTGATAGGTCAGAAAACAAGAATCACTTGTGGAAACCCAAGTTTAAGTTCACAGTGAGATACCACTCAGCAGAACAAAAATTTTTGGCTCACTCTGAACAAAAATTCATCTTTAAAATGTTGAGAGTGACATAAGCCAGAGAAATTTTACATGAAGATGTGTAAACTTATACAGCCACTTTGGAGAACCACTGAGCAGTACGTAGTGCGGCTGAAGATGAGGACGCTGGGTGAACCAGCGCCTTTGGCCCTGAGTGCTACACAGGGCATGTAGACACGCCGCTGCCACCCCCCAGGAAAATCTCTGTGCAAACGCTTATGGCTGCTTCACAAGAAACAGCCAAGAACTGGAAAAGATGTACTGTCTCCCAGTATTCGATGGGTAACCTGTGGTGCCATCTGCGATGGACTGTTAAAGTAGAACGAAAAGGAAGTCAGATCTGCCAGTGAAAAGTCATCTATAGTTCCCCACGCAGGCTGCCTCCCTTTCTGTAACTGCTGATGTCTCCCCAGTACGGATAATACAGACAGTCACATTCCTGCAAAGAAATCCCTTATAATCCCTCAAGGAGCTATGTGCCCTGTAAACAAAGTTTATTACACTGTGTTCCCATATGATACATGAGACGCTATCTTCTCACAAGGCTAAATTACCCAACTGTCTGCCCTTCTCCTGTGTCTGTAAACTCCCTGTGTCACTAGAAAGACCGTAGACCTCCTTCGACTAAATGTATAAAGACTTTCCTTTGTTGATCTCCCAGCACTGTGGACATGAGTTTGGGTGGACAGGGTGGACAGTAACTAAAGCCTCCTGATTCCCACTTGCTCTCTCCTGTCATTTTGGAATTCACAACATTTCTGGCAATGAAGGAGCTGGAGATGACAAAGCTGTGTCTCCTCTGCCCGCAGGTGTGAAGGGGCACAGGCTGTGGGAATCCTGAGGCCTCTGGTGCCACCTGGTGAGACTTCGGCTGGTGCAGGGAATCAGCCCGCTGGCAGCCCAGGAGACCCACCTGCACCCCGTGCAAACAGAACCTGTGGGATTCAGGAGAACTGTAGAAAAACATCCGTAGGACCGCTGGAAGATTTCTGGATCCCAGAGAACCCGCCCTGTTGGAAGCGAAGGGGAGTATCTGGTCGTCTCCCGGGTGTATCTGCTACTCGAACTCAGGGAGCTGGAAGAAGCCTACAACCCCGAGTGGAATGCAGGAGCAGCCCACAAGCGAGGGTGGCTGGAAGGTGACTCTCAAACAGCTGGTGGAACCGTGACTCGCAGAAGAGGGTTCTGGGAAGTCGGGCTCAGTGGAAGCCCAGCGAAACCCACACCCGGGTTGGACAGAACTAAAATGAGAAAATACATGAGTATGTTAAATAAACAGAATGAAAACAGCTGGGAAAGCTCCAGAAACCACAGAACAAAAGAGTAGGAAAAACACCCCTGGCTCTAAGAACCCTCTGGCCAGCGCTTGCTCATTGTCACTAGCCTGACACTGTCCACAAACATCTGGAAGCCAAAACAACCCCAGCCTGGGGCTGCATAACCATAGCTGAAAAACTGTGGCTGTGCTCTATTGTACAAAAGGGGTTTCACAAAAGAAATCAAATTACAAATTTTAGCTAACTGATAAATGTACTTTGTGTTTCCTTGAGTTGTTGTCTAATTGGTGTGCTTGAAACATTTCTTGTGCAGTGCAAATTTTTGAATCGTAGTTATAGAGTTAACTTGCTCATCTCTCTGTTCATTTAAGACAAGAATTCTGGTTCAAGGTCACCGTTTTGTTGGCAGCCAGCCAAATTTAATATAGAACA
>PVIC010020439.1:14797-29634 GCA_004025085.1 Thryonomys swinderianus
TTTTTTTTTTTTTTTTTTTTTTTTTTTTTTTTTTTTTTTTTTTTTTTTTTTTTTTTTTTTTTTTTTTTTTTTTTTTTTTTTTTTTTTTTTTTTTTTTTTTGAGACAGGGTCTCGCTTTGTAGTTCAGGCTGGCTCTGAGCTCACTATGTAGTCCAGGCAAGCCTTGAACTCAGCAATCCTCCTGCCTCTGCCTCCCGAGACAAGATATATTTTTGATACAAAAGGATTTTGTATGATAAAAGTTTTGTCTTGTTAGAAGATAAAGAATGATGACTAGGAAGTGACTTATCAAGGAACAAGGTATGCTTGCTTGTTGGCTTAGTGAAAGTCCATGGTATTCCTCCCAAAGTTTCTTGTTGTGCAAAAGGTTAAAAAATATGTAAGGTTGCTTGCTAATTTGATAGAACTCAGACTGTTCCTCAAGTCAAAGTACTCAAGAGTATGATTTACTCTGTTGATCACAACAGAGTAAATAAAGAAAGAAAAACAGCAAAACTGATCCCATTAGGGTTTACATTAAGAAATGAAAGAGGCTAGATGGGGAACTATAGAATGAAATAACCTCCCCCGAGGTTGAAAACTCTGTGAAGTAGATCAAACCCCTTCTGATTCAAGTGGCTGGCGGAGGCACCACTGGTAGGATGGTAAGTGGGCGTGTGTATGGGGTTATCATTGGAAAGGAGGCTGACGAGGGCCTCTGTTACAGCTTCCTTACACTGACTCCTGGGGAAATAGAACCCAGATTCTACTGGACCGGTTACAGCCCTCTTTAAGATCTATTATAAGATGCTCATGGCCTCTGCTATACTTATAAGAGAAAAGGAAATTGGCCTTACTAGAAACAACAAGTAACAAAAAAGGATCTAAAAAGAGACCAAAAAAAACCAATTCTACAAGTAAAACCAGAAGAGGAAAAAAGGTCCCTCCCTCTTATGCTTTTTTTTTTCTTTTCTGAGACAGGGTCTCGCTTTGTAGTCCAGGCTGGCCCTGAGCTCACTATGTAGCCCAGGCAAGTCTCAAACTCAGCAATCCTCCTGCCTCTGCCTCCTGAGTGCTGGGATTACAGGCTTGAACTACCAAGCCCAGCATTTGTGGTATGAAGTACTGATTGCCAGTGGGCGGGGCCACCACGCCCAGTATTGTTGTATGTGGTTACCCGGGATTGAACCAGGGACCTTGCGCTTGCAAGGCAGGCACTCAACTACAGAGCCAAATCTCTGGACCCCCATTATGCTTTGATTTAACCCCCTTGCCAAGGCCACCCCGCGGAAAATAGAATCACATGACAACGAGCTCCAGACCCCTTCCAAGGAAAAAACCCAGAGTTAGTGTCTCAAGAAAAAGATAGAGAAAGCTCAAGTAGTTAAATAAACTGCCTCAAATTGGGCCAAACTAGGGCTTTACAGATGCCTCTCTGAGAGACTAGGGGACCCATCTATTATGACACAGAAGGCCACATTCAAGAACAATAGATCTTGGTCTACAGGCCTTCTCAACTACTGATCTCCTAAACTGGAAACATCATATGCTCTCCTGTTTGGAAAAACCTCATAGATTTGAAACAATCCATTCTCCAGACACATAATCCGGCCTTTCCCAATCGCAGACAGCTCCTCTTGATGCCGTTTAATACTGAGTGACAGAGAGTGACCCCAAGCAGCCCACCCACTGGCGAGAAAATTATCCCCCAGAGAGGGTGTTAAACATCCAAGCATGTGCTCGGTGTCAGTTCCCAGAGGTTGGCCCAAATTGGGGTCTGAACAATACAGAGCAATTAAAACTCTTATGGAAGTATGGACACCCTCCTATGAGGTCTCAAAGAAGGTGGGAAAAAGACAATAAATATGAGAAAGACCTCACAAGTACAGGAAACAAAAGTCCCAGCCAGTTTTACAGGAGATTTTGTAAAGTGCTCCGGCTCTCTATCCCATTTGATGCGAGGCAACTGAAAATCTTTGCGTGGTAAATGCAGCCTTTGTGAGACAAATTCAGAGAGACAGCAGGAGGAAATTATAGAAGTTAGAAGTTTTTTTCTGCCATGAATACATCCCAGTTTTTAGAGGTAGCCACCAAGGTGTATAGAAATTGGAACCAAGAAGCTAAACAAGAGACTGAAAAGAGACTCAAAGGGAACAGGTCTGTGGGCAGCAGCACCTACAGGGAAACAGACAGAGGTCACCAAGGGGTAATGGTATCAGTGACACGAACAAAACAAGGGCCAAACTGGGCCAAGACCTGCCAATCAACCAATGCACATGATGTGAAAAGTACAGCCCAGAAAATAATGACCAAGATGCTACTGGAAATTCTAAAGCTCAAGAGCTTAAGAGCCTGTAAAGATTTGCTTATGGACTTAAGTGCCTCCAGCCAGTGGCTACCAGTGTATGTTGAGGCTTGCCTACACCTTTTCCAGATAGGTTGAAGTTTTCCTCACTCAAACATTGTTGAATCATTCCTGCCTTCTCGTCCGAGTCCTACTTGGTCATGGTGTATAATCTTCTTGATAATTTGCTGCATTCTGCTTATGGATGTCTTACTGAGGACTTTTGCATCTGTATTCATTCGGAAGATTGTAGTCCTCTTTGGCAGGGTCCTCCTCTGGTTTTGGTGTCAGGATAATGGTTGCTTCCAGGAAATGAGTTTGGAAGCATTACTTATTACTTCCTTTTCAATTTCATTAAAAATTTGAGAAGTAGTGGCATTAGATCCTCTCTAAAGTGCCTGTAGAATTCAGCAGTGAATCTGTCAGGACCTGGGCTTTTCTTTGGTTAGTTTTTACATTACATTTTCAATTTTAGCTTTGACATTACATTTTCAATTTTAGTGACTGGTACTGGATTATTTGTAATATTTATATCTTCTTAATTTAATTTTAGTAATTCATATATATGTAAGAATCTTAACATTTCTTCTCTATTTTCCATTTTATTAGAGTAGAATTTCTCAAAATAGGTACTGATGATATGCTGAGTCTCTGCATGATCTCTTGTGATTTTTACCATTCTCATTCCTAATTTGTGGATTTGAGTCTTTTCTTTCCTCTTTTTTTTTTTTGCGGTACAGGGGATCGAACTCAGGCCCTTCTGCTTCCAAGGTAGGCGCAGTACCACTTGCGCTAAATCCTTGGCTCTCTTTCCTCTTTTTGATAACATCAGCCAAGGGTTTTTGTCAATTTCATTTAATCTTTCAAAGAACCAACTCTTCAATTCATTGATTCTTTTTATTGTTTTCTTAGTCTCATTTGGATTACTTTCTGTTTTGATCTTTATAATTCCTCACACACATATGCTTTTGGTTCAACTTGCTCTTATTTTTATAGAAGATTAAGTGTCAATATTAGGTTATTTATTTGAGCCTGGTCAATTTTTCTGATGTGGGAATTCACTACTATAAATTTCTTTTGTATTACTGCTTTCATTGTGTCTTTTAAGTTTCAGGATGTTGCACTGGCCTTATTGTTTAATTGTAGAAACTGCCCATTATCACTGCTAACTATAATCTTGTCTTCACATTGGTTGGTTCTGCTTCATATACTTTCAGCAGAATCTTCAAACTTCTGGTTTAATCTGTTTCATGGAATCTAATCTTTCTTTCCTTTGATGGACATTTGTGGTTTTCATTATTTTCCTAAGCCTCTCTATTTTTTTTATCTGTGTCTACTTTAGATTCACTGACCATGTCCTTCATGATGTTCATCATCTCTTCAGCTACCTGAGAAATTATTTCTGATTTTTTTCTTCAATTTATTAGGGATGAGAAATTGCTACCTATTTGGCCAAGCACTCAGTTCTTTGGTACTATACTACTGTATTTTTTAAGACTCTCAGACAAGCTCGGTGTTGGCATATAAAAGAATAATTGATCACAACAACTATGTTACCTTGACTAAAGTAGTGGTTAGTAATAACAATAGCATCAAACACAGCCTTGAAAATGACCATCTATGGTAACTATTAATTTGTTACCTCTAACCATAGGGTTAAGATTTACATTTATATCACAAATCTAGAACACACCAAAATTATATACAGTAATTATACCTTAATAGAGCAATTCTACCCTCAGGGTAGGAAATTTGAAAGGGATAAGAGGAAAAAGTAGAGAAACAGAAGTGACAGTGATTAGAAATAAGGCTGAGGGGGAGAGGAAGATTATCCAAGCTTTGGCAAACTGGTGAGGAAGATAGGAGGGAAAGAAGGAAGAAATAAAACCAAGAACAAAACAAAACAAGAAGATCTAAAAATCTATGCTCATACTCACAGAAAACAAGAACAAAAATCAAGAGAAAGCAAGGAAAAAAAGGAAAGGAAAGATATTCACTTTAGGTCATGTCTCTGTTGTCACTGGTAGACAAAGGAGGCAGACAGAGACCAGACCTGTCCTGGATGGCCCCAGCAAGCCTGCAGTAGAATTAGGGTGGCGAAATGGATTATCCCAGCAAGCTTGCACTTTGAATTCCACAGTTCAGGGTGAGCCAATATTGGGCTGTGAGGCTGGTCCTGAGCTGTTCAGCCCACAACACTTTGAGTGTCTCATGATTGCTTGAACTTGACTCCCTGACCCTGGACACTCCCACAGCTGCGTCTCTCCAGACAGTGGAAGCCCAAGACAAGCCAACTCATGGCTGCTCTAAGTCCCAAGTTCAGCTATCCTTTTCCCAAAAATGGCACCCGGCCTACCACCCTGTCCTTTGTATGTTTGGATAGCAGTCACTTACCAGCTCCTGTGCCTCACAGCATACATTGCTCTGTTCGAATGCTGTTTCTCCAGAGACACTCTAGTCACCCAGTAACCATGCCTCTAGATTAACGCTGTCTCCATCACACTGCAAGCTGGGAGTCAAGGAGAAAGTGCCATTTGCCACCTTCACTTTTTGTGTTTGGGTCCATCTCTTCACTCCCCTTGGATTCCAATTCTCGCTTCAGATCTTTCCTGTGTCAGAAGAATCCACTTCCCTTCTTCTCTTCTCCAAGTTGCTGTAGTCCAGCATCTGGGCTCTGAATCTGAAGACCGATTTTCCACTGCTCACCAGTCCATCATTATCCCGGAAGTCTACTATAGGGGTTTAAGGAGAGACAATTACACATGAGAATTATTCAAGGGAAACGGCAAAAGATGGACACCATGATATATGCTTGTAATCCTGGCTACTTGGGAAACTGAGGCAGGAAAAGGAAGGCTTGAAGCTAGCCTGGCCGCTTAAGGAGACCTTGCCTAAGAATAAAAAATAAAAATTCCTGGGAAGTTGCTTACTAATAGAACACCCTGGGGTTCCAAACCAAGGACCCCTAAAACAAATAAATAATAGCTGCAAAGAAGGGGAAAATTATTTTAAGACCCTTAAATGATGAGTAGGATTTGATAATAAAGATTGACAAAGAAAGTTCCAAGACAAAGAAAGGCAGGCTTTTCTTTACAATTTTGTGCACTCCATCTGAGCAACAGCCCTGTTACAGGTCAGAATACGGAGGAGTGAGTTCTGGAATGTTGATAGTTCCTATTGTGGGGCCGTGTTTGGAGACTCATCAAGTTTTTCAGTTGGAAATATCTATT
Organism: Thryonomys swinderianus; assembly: GCA_004025085.1. Lineage (NCBI taxonomy): Eukaryota > Metazoa > Chordata > Mammalia > Rodentia > Thryonomyidae > Thryonomys > Thryonomys swinderianus. The sequence continues at coordinate 20,351 of PVIC010020439.1, forward strand.
GGTTTATCACAGTAAAAAGACACAAAAAAATTGAAAAACCAATTAGGCTACTGAAACTGTACAGATGAGAAAAGATAAATTTCAATAGAGTGATAGCACGAAGAATGAGAGATTTTTAAAATACTAAAAATCCAAGATTTAGGAACTAAAGGGAAGGAAATATATTCATGGGTATGGGTGGCTTTGTTATGTTGATGGTTTGGAAGGAAGCATTTAAAGGAATCTTAAAATGACTTTGTCTAGAACAAAGTTTCCCAACATGGCCACTATGGACATTTTGGAGAGAATATTTCTTATAGTGGTTACTGCATTACAGGATATTTAGTGACATCCCTCTCTTCTATTTATGATGTCTGTGGTAACCATAGACAATCACACAATCAATGTCTGTCGCCTCAAACTTGAAGATAGCGCATATTTTGAATATAGATGAAGCCTTTTCCTAAAAGTTCACTTCACTTATAGAATCATTTTCCCTAGGAAACTCAGGAGTAAATCAACTTTTGAATAGTACCTGCATTATCTTCATATCTGAAGTAACTTTGTCTTAGTAGTGCTCAGGATAGAACCCTGGGCCTGGTCCATGCTGGGGAAGCAGTCTATCATTAAGCTACATTTCCCAGCCCCTTAAGTATTATCTGTTTTGGATTATCCATATTATGCCTACTGATTTTGTAAATTTGAGTAACCCCACAGCCTGGTTAGTAAACTTTTAAATCTATCTTCACTGTTCTTGTATTGATGTTCTCTTTTATAATAAGCTATTTTTTGTATTTTATTTCACTTAGTTTTACTTCTGCTTTACCATATTATTCCCTAATTTATAGTTAATAGATCAATGATTATAGATTTTGACAGCTCTTAATTTTTTTCCACTTATAATTTTCTGACAACATATATTATTTTAGTAACGACAGTTACCTCAGTTATTTCTCATCTTGAACTTCAATTTGTATTTCATTTGGACCAAGAGTATGTAGGAAAAGAGATGTTAACACACAGTAAAATGGACAAAAATGTAGTTTGCCTACATATGTTAAATTCATGTATCTTGATATAATTAAATCATATAAGAACTAATAGTTCTTTATCATTTCCATTGTTTTACTTGGGGCTGAATCTAAACTTTAATGTAAAAGAACAATTTATTAGGCATATATGCCGATTTCTTCTCTGGAGTTACTACCTATTAAAAAACATCAGCAAGTAACTACCACCAATAAAATAGTCTGAACTTGGGGTCAGAGATTTAGCTCAGTGGTTTCAGTGCCTGCCTAGCAAGTGCAAGGTCCCTGGTTCGATCCCTGTAACCACATACAACAATACAGGGCATGGTGGCTCATTCTCAATGGCAATCAGTAACACATACCATAAATGTTGGGCCTTGGTAGCCAGTGTACACTACAAAGAGAGAATCTGTCCCAAAAAAAAAAAAAAAGTCTGAACCTCCCTCCAAATTTAACATTGTAAGAGCTCTGAAGGAATCCATTTATCATTTTTCTGCTGTCTGTGACTATGCTTTCAAAGATTAACTGTCACATTAAAAGCCTATATCCAAAACAAAGTACAATACACACAATATATAAATCTAACAGTATATGTGATGAAAAATTTCATAAAATGTGTTCAAATATGCATTTTCTTTCCTGTTCAGTACCTACAACATGCTTTTGAGAGGCCACTGGCCATTATATATACATTTAAACTGTCATTGTTCTAATAAGAAAAGCTACAGTGAGTTCAATACTTATAATATTTTGATACTTAAAATTTCAAATACTATTTTTTTTTTTGAGACAGGATCTCGCTTTGTAGTTCGGGCTGGCTCTGAGCTCACTATGTAGCCCAGGCAAGCCTCGAACTCAGCAATCCTCCTGTCTCTGCCTCCCGAGTGCTGGGATGACAGGCACAAATACTATTTTTAATTATACTTTTTTTCAAAGAATTGGGCTTTGTTCAGGAAATAAGTCCAAAAGAAACTATTATATACTGGGTGATACACACTTTGAATTTTTAGTTGTGCATGATTTCATTCTGTAGTATAAAAGATATGGAAGTTGATACCTAAGTTTTCGTTTTTAATGTTGTATTTAAAAAGTAAAAAAAATTAAAACCTATTAACTACCAGGGCAGAAAGAACAAGGAACCTCAAAACTCTGAAAAGTAACCAGGTCAGCCAAGGCTGTACGAAAGGCCTACCATTAAAATAGGAAAGCAAGGAATGTATGAATTTCTTAGAACATCGTATCTTACTACAAATTTCCTTATTTAACATCAGCCTTGTCATAGTACATGCTTTATAGGAAATATCAGTTTTTTAATATGAAACTATTACTCAAACTCTAGTTTAGAAACAAACTTCCCAAGATAAAAATTAAGCCTTGGGTCAGAGATTTAGCTCAGTGGTTCCAGCACCTGCCTTGCAAGTGCAAGGTCCTGAGTTCAATCCTGGTAACCACATACAATGCTGGGCGTGGTGACTCACACCCACCAGCAATCAATACCACATACCACAGTGCTGGGCATGGTGGCTCACGCCTGTAATCCCAGCACTCAGGAGGCAGAGACAGGAGGACTGCTGAGTTCCAGGCTTGCCTGGGCTCCATAGTGAGCTCAGGGTCAGCCTGAACTACAAAGTGAGACCCTGCCTCAAAAAAAAAAAAAAATAATTAAGCCTTAACTTTGCCTAGATGTAGCATATTAAATCTCCCCTCAATTGGAGTGTCTACCCATGAATTCTGAATACCCTATTGTTAAGTTTCCAAGTGGCTATTCATCTTTGTAAACTGAATGATGTTTCTCTTCTAATAGGACTTCAGTAAAAGACATCTTCAAAGTTGTTACTTCAGGGCCTGAGCTTTAGCTCAAGTGGCACCACACCTACCTTGCTAGTACAAAGGCCCTGACTTCAATCCCTGGTACTGCAAAAAAAAAAAAAAGAATGTTGTTACTTCATTCTAAAAGCGGTTTTTGGTATCTTTTACTTGAAATGCACCTTCACTATTCTCCCTTGAGATTCTTTAATAGATGAAGTGAAAAGATGAATATATTTTATAAATTTCAGATTTAATATAGTGAATTTGCTTTTTGTTTTGCAGTGCTTAGACTCAAAACAGGGCCTTGTGCATGCTAGGCCAAGTACTCTCCCCCTGAGCTGCAATCCCAATTCCTATTTCTCTTTTAAAAGATGACAAAAGCCGGGCGTGGTGGCTCACGCCTGTCATCCCAGCACTCGGGAGGCAGAGACAGGAGGATTGCTGAGTTCTAAGCTTGCCTGGGCTACATAGTGAGCTCGGAGCCAGCCTGAACTACAAAGCGAGACCCTGTCTCAAAAAAAAAAAAAAAAAGATGACAAAAAATAAGACCTACAAATAAGACAAAAGCACCGCTGTAACAAAATTCAAATGTTTAATTTTTTTCAAAACTTAACTATACTAATAAAAATAAATTATATTTAGACCACCTTCAATATCTGTACATCATCTTCATACAACTATTACAGTGCTTTCAAAGACATTTGTAAAGTATATTAATTTCACAATTAAAATGTGTTTCAAAAATAGGGGTAACATTAAAGAACATTAGTCTGAAATATATCTCAATGCTGAGAGGTACATTGTTATTTATCAAATTAACTGTACTCGTATTCAAAGTATCGAGGCTTTAACTTAATTATTTCTTGTCCATTTCAGTGATTTCTTGGATCCAAAACAAAATCTGTGTATTTATTTCTTTGAAAACATCATTTGTTGACCGTCCTTTCACTGCCATGGAATGATTTGCCTTCTCAATCCAGTAGATCTTATTAGGAGCTTGCATTTTCTGTGCCACTTTCTCCAGCAAGTTCTAAGAGAGGAAAGCATAGAAGATAACTAGATATACTGTTTTGACATTTAATAAAAGAATTCTCTCTCTTCCACACACACCAACGTCTACTCCCCAAGTACTCATTACCTACTAGGCAGACAACTTTCTAGGCAATGGAATGTATCAGGAATGTCCACAGAGGTGGCAGCCCACTTCCCTCAGACACAATGGTACGGAAGGTCAGAACAAGCATTTGTTATTGGCAAAAAATAAATTAGGGACCTTCAAAAATTAAAAAAACAAAACAAAACAGAAAACTTTTTCCCAAGGAAGTGATATGCTGTGGGAAATAGCCGTTCCATAATATTGGGCTCCTATTTGGTAATGGACACTGCTAAGCCAATCCTTTCTCAAGGGTCAGTTTTATAACAGAATGTTGAAATGATAAACCAAACCTGCTCACTAGAAATGAGAACACTCAGATATAAGGCCTTCATTTCCCCAAATAAAGGTTAATCCATTTACCAAGTCTTTCTAAGGAAACGTACTTTGTCAATATGCTTCTATTTTTTAGGTTCTGCAAAGAACACCCAAACAAAAGGACAACTAGCATTAAGTTAGCATTAATTGTCCAGCATTACAAAAATTAAACAAATTATAATAGACAAGTTTTAAGAGATAAACAGATTTGATACATTCAAATTATAGTAGATTAAAATATAATAAATTTTCTCTTTTTTTGGAGACAGGATCTTGCTTTGTAGTTCAGGCTGGCCCTGAACTCACTATGCAGCCCAGCAATCCTCGAACTCAGCAATCCTCCTGCCTCTGCCTCCCAAGTGCTGGGACTATAGGCATGAGCCAACACGCCCAGCATCAAATTATCTCTTTTTAAAGAGACTGAATGTTGCAGCTAATAGCTTCCTCCGAAGGTATCCGATTTCAGTTTCGTTCTCATTCATATGGACATCAATTTGTAATTCACCTTTTCACACATTTCATCTGCTGAGCCTGACACAAACAGTACAGGACCTTTCAAACGGAAGAGGTCTTCGTCTCTGAGTTTGTGCTGCTGTTTTGGATGGTGCAGTGGGTACGATATACAAACGAGACCGCGGACGAATTCATCAGCTTCGTCTGGCTCAACGTGACACATCACAGAAGCAGCTGCTCTGGAGCCCATTGAACGACCTGACATCAATTAAGATTCAGTTCAGTGTGAAAAAAACATATACATGAAATGGCAGCGATAATGTGGCAAACTTAGATTTCACTTATTAACATTTTGTCAACTGAAACAATTACTTAATTTTGAAAGATGATTAACAAATCTGCAATACCTATAATGGAAATCTACAGCTTTATAAAAAGGTAAACAGTGACCAAAATTAAGTCAAATTGTGAAAAAAGCCATTTTGGGGGAAGAATAGTTAAAAGGATTAGGATATTGTTTGTGAAAGAATTATTTACAAAACAGTAATTCAAAAATATAAATAAAAAAAGACACCTTCAGGCTCTAATACACAAAGTTTAAGTTTGCTTTAAATATGTAAGTGTTTTACCATCAAGATCACTTAGCAAAACATAATTCTTATATTAACTCCTTGTTATCAATTTTAATATTAAAATGGCACCTTAACAAGAATTCACAAACTTTGCAATTTACCTCCAAGGAAAACACCTGCAAGTTTGTATTCGCCTGAGGTCTTCAGGTAATTCTACATAAAAATAATGAAAGGATTATTAATTCTTCTATGCAGTATTCTACTGAACACTGAAGACATTATTGCTTGTAATTACCAACATGTATGAAAACATATGCAAAGAACTACAGAATCTTAAGAGTCTTCTTGAAAAATTCTTACCATATCTGGTCATCTTTTCACTATTAAATTATTTGTTGGATAATACAATCATATGTTGGAAAAAAATGAATTACCTTCATAAAAATATTCAAGCAATGAGATATTTTGTAAATAAACTATTTTTAAAAGGCCAGTAAAGACTTCCAATCAATACCAAAAGCTAGTTTAAAGCTAAACTTAGATAACTTAGCAAATTTGAAATAATTTAAATTTTAAAAATTTTAGATTTGAGCTTTACTCATGGATTTTAAGCAACATTTCTAACAATTTTACACACACACACACACACACACACACACACACACACACACAGACATATATAGAAAGCTCAGAATATACAATTCCAGTGAGAAAAATCTAAGTACCCTCCTGGGCAGTGTCATGGGGGAACATTTATAAAGTACACATTCATCTCTATCCACACCAACTGATGGCAAAAAAGAGATATCTGACAACACAACAACCTTCTTATGGATCTCATTAAAAGTTTTTTCTGTAAAAACCAATGACTGCTTACAAAATTTGTCTTACACTTATTAAGAATTTAAAACCGATTAAGTAACAAAAAAGTTTTCTTACCAAAACTGCCTTATATGCCTTAATTCTATGTACAATATTAAGGCCTTTGCAGGTAAATCTCAGGCAAAAAAAGCCATGAGATGCAAGATGTGATGCGAGTGACATCAAGTGAGGAAGATTCATATCTCCTGATGCTCCATGTGTAAGAATTATCCCATATGTTAAGCTCTTGTTAGGTACCAAGCACACAGCATCCAGTAATTTATTTCCAAAAGGTATTTTTAATTTAACCTAAAATTCAAGAGAATAAAGGGATTAAAATAAAATTACTCTTTTGCCTATTCAGACAACTGAAGAGCTATATACATCTGTTCTGTGAAAGTCAGGACTCAAATCATGATTTCCAAATAAAAATAATTCTAAATTCCTTTGAGTATATTCCTAGCAGGGGGATAGCAGGGTCGAATGGGACCTCTAATCCTAGTTTTCTGAGGAATCTCCACATAGATCTCCACAATGGCTGCACAAGTCTACAATCCCACCAACAGTGGAGAAGGGTTTCTTTCTCCCCACAGCCACGCCAGCATTTATTGTTGGTTGATTTTGCAATAGCGGCCATTCTTTGTGGAGTGAGATGAAATCTCAGTGTTGTTTTTATCTGCATCTCTCGAATGACCAGTGATGTTGAACATTTCTCCATATGCTTCTTGGCTGCTTTGACTTCTACCTCTGAGAAGTGTGTGTTCATTTCAAATGCCCATCAAATGGAGACTGGATAAAGATGTGGGGTTTTTTTACAAAATGGAGTATTACTCTGTCATAAAAATGACAAGATGCATTCATTTATGTGCAAATAGATACACCTGGAGGACATACTAATAAGTGAAATAAATAGATCACAGATATGCCAATACTGGATCTTTTCTTTGGTATGAGTACCTGTAGATGTAAATGAATTCTATAATATATGATAGTTTTTGTAAAATAGGAAATATCCAAAGGGAATTTGGTGTGGGAATGTAATGAGGGGAAAGATAAATATGATTCCGAAAGAAAATAAAAGAGCATGTATATAGGGGTGGGGGTAATGGATGGGTAGGGATGTGGGTAAAAATGAGAATTAACTTGTGTCATATACTGGCACAAATTCCCCAATATTGTGTGTGATTGTGAGCTGTATATAAAATGTACCAATAAAGAACTGAATTTAAAAAAAGAATAATTTTAATAGTTAATATATAGTGCTTACTGTCTGTTAGGTACTATAAGTACTTCATAATGTTAAGATTTTATATTTAAATCTTCCTCATAGTCCTATGAGGGAGGCACTATTATTATACCCATTTTACAGGTAAGGAAGGAACAGCAGGTTAAGTAACCTGCCAAGGTTATGCAGCTACTTGGCAGGATTTAAACTTAGGTAGGCTGCTCCAGAATCCTGCCTCTCTTTTTTTTTTTTTTTTTTTGAGACAGGGTCTCGCTTTGTAGTTCAGGCTGGCCCTGAGCTCACTATGTAGCCCAGGCAAGTCTCGAACGCAGCAATCCTCTTATCTCTGCCTCTCAAGTGCTTGGATGACAGGCGTGAGCCACCACACCAGGCACTGTGGTATGTGGTATTGATTGCTGGTGGGCCTGAGTCACCAGGCCCAGCACTGTATGTGGTTACCAGGATCGAACTCAGGACCTTGTGCTTGCGAGGCAGGTACCGGAACCACTGAGCTAAATCTCTGGCCCCAGAGTCCTGCCTCTTAATGACTCATGAACTGCCTCTCACAGGGAAGAATGAAAATAAGAAAAGTATTCTGAAGCGATAATGAAAACTGGTGATACAGAACATATGAAAATATTACCTCCGTATGACTCATTTTCACTGCTGAATAATAAACCGAAAGTGCATTACATTTGAGGAGCAAAGGCCATCTTCCTGAAAAGAAGATTTTGTTGTGAAAGGTGAGTTGTCAGACTTGGATATAACATAAGAACTATGAACACATTCAGTAGATAAAATACACATATTCAGACTACTTCTCTAAACACAAGTGTCCTTGTGTGCATGTTATTTTATCACATTATTTACAGGGCTCAGTGGGCACTCAGCACTGATTAGAGACATGTGGGGCTGGCAGATGTTATATAAGATAAACATGATACCTTGAAATGGAAGACAATTCACTTCAAAATAGGCTGCTATTATCTTGGCTAAAACTTTTTTTTTTTTTTTTGCTTTTTGAGACAGGGTCTCGCGTTGTAGTTCAGGCTGGCCCTGAGCTCACTATGGTGCCCAGGCAAGCCGCCACAAACTCAGCAATCCTCCTGTCTCTGCCTCCTGATAAAACTTTGATTTCAAAAATACACGAGCGCCGGGGATTTAGTTCAGTGGTTCTGGTGTCTGCCTGGCAAGCACAAGGTCCCAAGTTTGATCCCCAGTGCCATATACCACAATGCCAAGCATGGTGACTCATGCCTGTAATCTCAATACTTGAAAGGCAGAGGCAGGAGGGCTGCTGTGAATTCGAGACTTGCCTAGGCTACATAGTAAACTCAGGACCAGCCTGAACTACAAAGAGAGACCCTGTCTCAAAAAACATAAAAAATAAAAAAAAATAAGTGTACGACCTTCATCATGTCACCCTGTGGTGCCTCTCTGGAGGGAAAACACGCATTTCATCCTATTGCCTTTGGGTCTACACCCACATTCCCCTGGGTGCAGGCAACCAATTTACCCACTTTCTATGTATCTTTCTGGATTGTACTTGTACTTTTATACAGATAACTGCACATGAGACAAACTTTTAAAAGAAAAACAAACATTCTTTCTCCTCCCCAGCCACACAATTCCTCTCCATTCCCAGAGCAATTAGTTGACCAACTTTTGTATCTTTCCCTTCCTCCCTTCTTCACTCCCTCCCTCTCTCTTGCTCACTGCAGAATTCTTACTTGAGCCTAGGAGGTATTAATCTAGTTCAAAAGTTCTGGAAGTTAAATGCAAGATGACGAGGAAATTTAATCTTTAGTGTCATGATTTTCATAAAGGTATTCCTATGAATACACCTTATGTCCCCCGGCTCAAATATCCTCTGCTTTCTCAAGACA
>PVIC010020440.1:0-29514 GCA_004025085.1 Thryonomys swinderianus
TTGATCATTCTTTTGATATTTATTGTATGACTTTCCTCACTTAAAATTTATTATATTATACATCAGACAACTTTCAAGCAGAAATTATATGCTAAGGCTGTGGCTCAATTTTAAAAAGTCATCTATAATGATGATGTAGGAAATAATAGTTTTAGAGAACAATATCTTATGTAAACATTTTAAAACAAGATTAACCTAAAACCCCTTTACTCAAATGACTCTAATTTGTATAATTGTTATAAATTGGTCAATATATTTTCATGAATTTAGTAAACTATAACTTGGTTTATATTAATTTCAGAAGTTTTGAATGTAGTTAAAATAATGTTTATATATGTATTTCAATTTAATTCAATGTAAAATCTGTAGAAAGCACTCATTTCTTGCCTCAAAAATCAAATTATTATTATTTGAAGTTAGCATATTTAGTTTCTATATAATTTTCAACAGGTGAATAAGCAAAATAGTGTAAAGTTAAATCCACTTACTAAGAAGTTCTTAAAATAGCATCTGTACTTTTACCAATAAAGTTATGTGTGATCATATTAGCTCATTTACTTGGACTTTCACCATTACTCCAGAGAGAAATAAATAGCTTTTAATGAAATTCATCTTGTGCTTTATAACTTCAGGAATTTGGCCACTAATGGAATCTAAAAAGAATGTAGTGCCTGAGGGAAACAGTAAGAAATTTTAGATTAATCTTATTAATATAATGTTTACATAAGATATTATTCTCCAAAACTATTATTTCTACCATTCTCATTATAGATGACTTTGTTTATTGAGCTATATCCTTAGCATATGATAATTTCTGGCTTCATATCGATTATCTATGTATATATAAAGTCATCAGTACAAAGATTTAAATCTTTTTTTGGATTCGAAAATGCCTAGTTTATATTTAAAGACTGAGGAAATTACTGCTGTAAATAATTAATTTTTAAATATTTCTTGAGCTAAACTTTCTTTACAGAGTAGTTCATATTTCACAAGTATTTACAGTTCAAAGGAAAGCAGCAAATAATTTTATCTATTATAACGATGAATGTTTGCCTAAGCAAAAGTGATTTTATGTATTTGACTGTCATTCTTCCACAAGTATTAATGGTAGTAAGTACTTCCTAAGGGATTAAAATGTCAACACTGACTTCTCAGTAGTTCTTTTTTCAATAATTTATTTTTATTTGTGTTTTCCAACTTTTATTGCATGTACTTTAGATTTTGTCTGAAGTGTTTTCATAATTACAGTGATATATCAAGACAGATATTTATTATCTAAAGTGACTATACTTACAGAATAAATCTAGAAATTATATTAAATCCTTTAAATTTAATTTACATGACAAATGTGAAAGTCACTATTTTTAAAAAGTGTTTTTCTTTTGTAATTCAGTTTTAATAAAATTCAGGTAAATTGTCAGCACATTCTGCACTTTGGACAGAGTTGTCATGATTTCATTTCATTAATTAGATTTCTATTGTGATCTTATCCAGTCAACTTTGTTAAATCATTTCACACAAGTTTGACATTTTAAAAAGCACCAGTTCCCTTAGTGATTAAGTAGTAGTGATTTAGATATGTACAATGTAGAGACTAGTTTTCAAATAAATAACATACTTCTAAGAAGGAGGGATAATGTCTATATTAACTGATAATCTATACCAAATGACTTATCATCTGTGATATATGAATTTATTAAAAATGGATTCATTTTTAAAAATGCAGAATTAAATTTTCCATTCTTGGAACAAAGGTAGGTGATTCCTTTTCCTATGTGTTCTAATATCTCACCTAAATCCCATTCACTTTCGTATTCCAGGAGCAGCAGACTCACATCCCAGGCTGACACTGTGAAGGGGGAGGGGTGTGTTTATCTGTAGAGTCCTTCGAGAGTGTGTTAATTAATTCCCAAGAAGAACAACACACAGAAAGTCCATCGTCAGCATCAGAGCCTGCTAGCTGCGGCTGCAGTTCCGGAGCTCCTGAGCTGTGTGTCTTCAGTCCTCCAGCAAAACGGATGCTGCAAGGGTTACAGCGTTCCCTGGTTCACAGCTGTTACAGTCTCTCATCAGCTGACCGGGACACGGCGAGACCAGGCAACAGCCGAGCGACCTTGGCCGTGTCATGCACGTGTGGTTGAATATAAGTCACTGTTGTATAATTCCGGCCCTTTATGTCTGTGTCCCTGAGACGTCCTCAGATACACTCAGACATCGAGGCTTTGAGTTTAACCTGAAGAAGTACCCACAGATACAAAACTGAGGATCCGAATGCAATGTAGCGGCTCCTGGTATCTGAAAATGTAGACTTGATGATTCTGGATTTCGAACTGCAAACTCCAATAACCACCTGACGGAGGACCTCGTGTATTTTCAAAACCCCGGCGGAATATCATTGCTACGAAACTGTACAGCTCATCTCAGCTTCATGTTGAAGTAGTGAGGAGACTGATTTTTAGAGGTAATTTATATTAAAGTGCAAAATTTTAAGTTATCCATAAATCATTTTTACCAATGACCTTATTTGCAGAAAACTAGGCATACTGATCCTTCAGATGGTGGAGCCATTTCATTGTATATTAAGCAGTTTCCAAAATGTTGATTAGTGATATCAAAAGACTTAAATACTTCTTATCTCTCATGCTATCAATTTTTATAAATAATAGCTATTCAACAGATATCTTAGGATTACCTTTGCTTTTGCTCCTACTTTTGATCTACTGTATAGGGAAAGAAAAAAGCTCACTCTTTTAAGTAACAAATGCCATGCAGGGTGAAATTTGTACGAATTTATTGGGGGCAAGTTGTTGGAAATGAGGAGGATTAAGAATGAGGAGCTTGGCCGGGCGTGGTGGCTCACGCCTGTCATCCCAGCACTCGGGAGGCAGAGGCAGGAGGATTGCTGAGTTTGAAGATTGCCTGGGCTACATAGTGAGCTGAGTGCCAGCCTGAACTACAAAGCGAGACCCTGTCTCAAAAAAAAAAAAAAAAAAGAACGAGGAGCTTTATAACCAAGAAGTAGCAAAAGTCTCTAGAGGGAAGGGGATGCTTAAAAATTATCTTAGACTGCAGAACAATTTCAAGATCTTCTTATCTCGGCCTGTGGGGGTTCCCCAAATAAAACTGGCTCTTTGGAGAGCAGGTTCAGTTCAGTCCAGGGCAGAATCTCTTCTTGGCTGTTTCGGTTACTGAGAGGGGATACCTATCCTGGGTGACACCCGGCCGACAGGAGATGGCCCTTTCTCCAGCAGACTGTCTTGATGGAGATTTGAGAGGAGTATTTCCAAGATCACCTTTCCTACAAAGCAGTGTTCATATTTTTTTTTATTTTAAGCAATAACCTTGAAGATGAGCATAACGAACTCACTTTAAAAATATTGAATCCATAAGGATATTTATCAGGGTTGTGAAAGTCTCATTTCACAGTTTTCCATCGAACAGTCTTGTGAACACACACACACACACACACACACACACACCTGGGGAGAACAACACTGTAAAGACTCCAAGATATATCCCTAGGTAAAGCAAGGAAAGGCAACTCCACGGCACATTTGTAAGGAGGAAAGCTGGTGCTAATCACCGAGCTGCTGCATTTGGGCCTTGGGGTGCAAGTCAGATCCAGGGTAGATTTCTGGAGACTGCTTTTAAGAAAATAATAGGTGATGTGAACTACAGTCAAATAAGGTATAAATCTACAAAATTCTACTAATTCTGGTTGATTCCTTGGATATGAATTCTTATTTTCTTCTGATAGTCATTTTTATGAGAATGAGAAATTAGACGTAATCCTACTGAAATTCCCTCAGACATGCCATACCGTGTTTATCTTCTCACTGTTTTTTGTATTGCTCGGGACTGAACCTAGGGTTGTCACACTGAACAATACCAGCAGCACAATGGTGTGCATGTGTGTGTGTGTGTGTGTGTTTTATTTGTTTGTTTATTTAAATTTTGAGACAGGCTGTCACGAAGGTTATCTGGGCTGCTTTTGTTCTTGTGGTTTTCATACCTCAGCCCCCTTGATTGCTGGAAAGATAAGTGTCAGCCACCAGGCACGATTTCTCTTCCAATTCATGAGATTTTTCTCTTTGAAATTAAGTACTCTACTGTGACTTGTTAGAGTGTGGATTTATGCTACTTGGATTTCACTGATTTTTTTGTTGAATTCTTTATTGGTACATTTTATATACAGATCACAATCACACTTAACATTGGGGAATTTGCACCAATATATGACAGAGGTTAATTCTCATTTTTACCCACAATCCCCCACCCCTTATATACATGCTGTTTCTTTTTCTTTCTGAATCATATTTATTCTTTCTCCACCACATTCCCTTTGAATATTTCCTATTTTACAAAATGTATCATATACTCTAGAGCTCATTTGCATCTACAGGTTCTCATACCAGAGAAAAGATATGGTATTTACATATCTGTGATCTATTTATTTCATTTATTAGTGTGTCCTCAAGGTGTACCATTTGCACATAAATCGATGTGTGATTTAACATTTTTCATCAGATTCGGGAAGTTTGCAGTGACTATTTTTTAATACTATTGGATCTTCTTTTTCTTTTACTCATACTATACAGATGTTGATGAGCTTCATTGTGTCCCATGGCTTTGGAGGCGGGGTTGATTTTTCTTTATTCTTTTTCTCTCTTGCCTTCAGGCTTTACAATCTGTATTGATCTATCTTCAGTTCACTTATTCATCTGTCAGTTCAGGTCTACAGTTGAAAACATCTAGTAAATTTTTAATTTCAATTAAAATTTGCAACTCAAAATTTCCATGTGGTTCTTTTAACAGATAAATCTATCTCTTTTTGTCTTTTGTTCTTTTAACAAATAATTATTTCAGGTTTCTCAGATAAAAGAAGCCATGCTGTATTTAAGGTTGTGGGATTGATTTATTTCATTTCAGATAATATATCAAGGTACATCCATTTTCCTCCAAATGAATCAAGTTTATTCTTTTAGGCAGAATAGTATTCTATTGTTTAAACACCAGTTTTTATTCATTCATCTGTTGGAAATATAGGCCATTTCCAAAACTTAGCTATTGTGAATTGTGCTGCTATAAACGTGTATACGTGGATCATTGAAATATGATTTTCAGAAAGATACATAGAAAGGAAAAAGTTAAGTCAGATACAACTTGTAGGTTTTTTTAAAAAGATATCCCCATATTGGTTTCCATAGTGTTTGCACTAGTTTATTCAGGCCAAGAGTGTAGAAATGTCCCCATCCCTGCAACTTCAGTACCATTTGCTATTATTTGTTTGCCTGATGATAAACATTCATTCTGGATTAAGAGGGAATCTCAGTGTTAATTGGAATTTCTGTATTGCCCAGAGAAGTTGAACATTTTTTCATGTATTTATTGTTATTTTTTGCTTTATGGAAAAGTGTCTATTCATTTCACTTATTATTTTTGATTGGGTCTTTTATTTTGAAGGGCCTAATTTTTTATGTTACTACTCTTCCATCTGAGGAGTAACTAGTAAATTAATTGGACAATCTTCAGGGATACTTACTGAGGCTAGATTTAAAGTATTTTTCTGAATCCAAGAAAGGTCCTTTTAGTTGTTTCTTCCCACTGTACTGTCAAATAAACATTCTGGAATACTACAAGCTTGTTATACTCATGAAATATTGGCTACTTCCTAGTTACTTTAAAATTTGTATTGTATTGCACAGTACTCTAAGATATCAATTATCTACATTCTACTTCAAGTAAAATCAGTTTGTTAAAGGAGAGCTCAAGAGTCCTTTGCTTTCAGAGAAAGCCATATTCCCTGGGTGAAATCTTTAGAATACTGATTAGAAGAAAATTAAGAATTACAACATGAGGGCTGGGCATTTAGCTCAAGTGGTACTGCGCCACCCTTGGACACACAAGGGCCTGAGTTTGATCCCTGGTACTAGGGTGGGGTTGATTACAACCTGGCCCTTGAAGTGCCACTTCTGCTTTACCAATGAATGTGGTCTCCTATTCTTGCACCCACCTTGAGTGATCTGAAGTAGGGACCCAGAATTCTTGGCTTGCCATGCCCAATGTACATTTTAAATGGGGAGTGGTCTGTAAAATTTTGGCTACATTCACTTGGGATTTGAAGCAAAGCAGGCATCGTTACAAATGTTGTTGGCCTGACTCTCCAAGAAATATCAAAGTTGCAGGCTAAGAACCAAGGAGACCGTGAGTGTGAACTCCCTCGCTGCATCTGTCCAGAGTGAATCTCAGATCTTGCTGATTTTGGAATAAAATTAAAAAGTTCACAGACAGGGCACTAGCTGTTCTTAGTGACATTTGGTGGATTTTTCGTGAATTGCTATTTCTTTATGTTTTTTGGAGTAGCTTTCAAAGACTGTAATTGTTTTCTCTGGTAATTTTTATTTATTTATTTATTTATTTTTAACAAATTATGCTTCTTTTCCCCAGGAGTTGTGTGAGACTTATCACACAGTCATTAGACACGTGTTAAAGGTCCAGTCCTTAATAAAATATGCAATCCAGGAAAAGTAAAGAAAATGTTGCACAATAATTTTAACATACAGCATATATATTGCCCACCATCCAAATATATGACAGGGAAAAATGTTCTTAAAATTCCCAGTGATGATATAAAATGGCCTAAGATCTCATACAGAACCAGAAGTGCATAGGAGCTCACAGGAGAAAGAAAGGTGGTGATCAGAGGCAAGAAAATGAGGGAGCTGGAGAGAGATCCTGGTCAAAGGGTATAGGATTCTGGCGAGCTAGGGAGAACAGAGTGATAGAGTTCATGACAAAATAGTGTGTACTTGAAACACGCTAAGTGCTCTCAAAACCAGAAACTAACTATATCAGGTTATGCATCTATTCATTAGCTTCAATTAGTCATTGTACTATGTACAGTTATTATACATGACAGTGCTATATATATATATTTCACGACCATACATGAGTTGTTATCTATTTCAAAATTTAAAAAAAACTAATGCAATACAAAATTAATAATTCCCAGAGAAGATACATATGAAAATATGTTGTTGGAATAATTTGAAAGATGCTTTAAAAATGGGAGAAATGGGAGACAGGTGATAGAAATGGAGAAAGATTTCACTTTACATTTGTTTATTAAAAACGGCTAAAGCAAGTGTGTTGATTCTTGTGTTTGTTAAAATTTCTTGGTACACGTTTCTTGTTCTCTTTTCTGCTTAACATATTTTAAAAAGTAAGGCCAGGGATTTAGCTCAAGTGGTACAGCACCTACCTTGGGAGCACAAGGGCCCAAGTTCAATCCCTGGTACCAGCAAAAAACTAAGAGTGCCTATAGTATTCTCATGTTGAATATTACCCTTTTAAGCTATTTATTTCTCCAATTAAAATGATTAGGTGTTGAGGAAGGTATTATTCTGCATATAGAAAGTAGTTGATCAATTTATTAGTGAACTCTAGAGACTAAAAATGTACAAGAGACCCACTTTCTCTTTTGAGAATACAAAATTTGGTTTAAGCTCATATCAACAGATTTCAAACCATCTAAAAACTCCTGATGATTGCTAGAAGATTTGACATTTTGTGATTTGGTATGATAAATGTCTTGCAGAGCAGTTCCAGGCAAGTTATTGAGACAACAGCTCAAATGAAATTCTTGTAGGTCTTTGTAGTCAGCTGAAGACTTGTAAAATTCCACCTACTGAATTTTTTAAAATCCACAAAATCAAAACTATGATCATGATTATAATAAAGCTCAGTGAGGATACTTGTGTTTAGTTATTGAAGATTTATATTTTACCAGAAGTTACTTTTTATGGAGGAATTGTACTGCTACTGGAATTTAATTGAAAGCCAGACAAAATAGTTCACACAGAAGTGCAGATATACAAAGACTTTTTTGGCAGTCAGGATTAACTCCTTTTCGTAGTGATTTTTATTCCTTCAGGATATGTGATCTCTTATAGCTGAGTGTCTGTAGATTATTTGGTGTTATCTCACTTTTGCCTTCATTACAAAAGGTAGACTCAATCTCTGCAATTTTATTCAATAATCCCAGAAAAATTTTCTTTGGCAAAGGTAAAATGAGATCTACTTTCAAAGATAAATGCCCCTAGAATACCATCCTCCAAATAATAAGAAAAATAATTCATATAATGTTCATTTCCTACTGGCAATTATTTAGGTACAGAAATTTAAACACTAGATCATGCCCTATAGTTTTAATTAATTAATTAATTAATTAATTCTTCCAACCTATTGTGTTATATTGTTATTATCTTTATTGCATTATAGTACTACTATGGAAATTTAAATTGTTTAGGAGTTTAATACATCTTTTCTTAAATCATACATTGCAACTAAAGTAACTATAGTTTAGCTTTCCTTTAAAAAGACATAATTTGAAATAATCTGAAAGAGCTATTAGTCAAAATATCAGATATATCAGTGTATAAGTTATACTAAAGTAAAAAATAAAAGTGTCCATTTGACCTTCTTAAAACTGTATTACTCTTTCACTAAAATGAAAGGACAATGAACAAATCTCTGAATCATTTGACTAATTATTGCTAAAAATAAAATACTTTTTGAACATCATTTACACCTTCGGTTTCTCACACTAGATAAATTATATGGCATTTACACATGTGTGTCCTACTTATCTCACTTATGAGTATGGCTTCAAGGTACATCTGTTTAGCTATAAACATCTCTAGTTTATCATTATTTATGTCTGAGTAATAAATATTGTCCAATAAGAAGAAAATATTCTAAGAGGAAGGAGAACTACGAGGGGGAAGGGAAAGCAAAGAAAGGAAAGAAAAATCTGAAGGTAAAAGGAAAAATAGAAACAAAGTTTATGTGCATAGGGAGCGTCGAAGAGAGGGGAGGGGAATGAGAATAAAATAGAAATAAAGATCCATCATGTAGGGCCGGAGGGTTAGCTCAGTGGTTCCGGCGCCTGCCTCGCAAGCACGAGGTCCTAAGTTCGATCCCCGGTCACCACATAGAACGCTGGGCGTGGAGACACGCCCACCAACAATCAACACCGCATACCACAATGGCGGGCGTGGTGGCTCAGGCCTGTAATCCCAGCACTCGGGAGGCAGAGACAGGAGGATTGCTGAGTTTGCAGCGGCTTGCCTGTATACTTAAAATGTACCAATAAACTCAATTAAAAATAAATAAATAAAAGACTTGATATTTTAGGAATATAAGTCACTTAAATTTAAGGAAAATAAAATACATTTCAATCATGATAAAATAATTGCCAGTTATGGCATTTTGCAAATATATTGTCAGTCATAGTAATATGGATAATACTGAGTAACTGTGCCTAAAAGTTTTCTGATTTGATAGATTGTGGCCACATTGTAGTGTTCATTTACATATGGCTATGGGCCTGAGTATCTATGAATGATGCACTTCTAAGCAATCTGCTTCCCCTTGCAGGTGTCAGATGCCTAATGCACAAGGTGTGAAAGACCTGTCAGCTCTAAAAGACAGAATAAGATGACATATAGAAAGGATTTTATATCTAGAAAGTATCCAGTCATTTCTTTAATTCATAGCTGACATCTGATGAAAAATCAATCTTCAAAAAATATTTTACAGCAGTTACATGTGTTCCTGATTAAATTAAAATATACTTCAGGCTGAACTGGTCAATTATATATAAGTGCTAATACCTTTCAGCATTTCAAGGAAATTTTGGCACTAATTGCTCGACAATGTTTTTGTATTTTTTTTTCAAAACTACATTCTGTTCCATTTCGTGGCTATATTTTAGAAGTGGGCTAATCTAAGAAATTCTGCCAGTGTAGTCTTTAAATTTTCCCAACATGAGCAACTCTGTTAAAAGCCATTTAAAATGTGATATTTTAGAATCTGCCATATAAACATTTTAATTAACCTTTTCTTCACACTCCATAAAGTCTGGTCTATTCAGAACCAAAATACTTTGATCATATTATCTCAAATGCTAAGAAGAGTTGTTTTTTAAAATTTGAATCTTTATTGGTGCATTTTATACATATATATTTTTTTCTATATACACACGCACACATCATGATCACAAAGAACATTGAGAATTTGTACCTATATGACATAATTTAATTCTCATTTTTCCCATTCCCCTACCCAGCCTACAACCACTGCTCCATATATACATAAGCTTTGTTTCCCTTTTTTTATTATCATCACATTTTTTCTCCTTGTTACCACTACACCACATTTCCCTTTGAATATTTTATACTTCACAAGATTTACCAAATATTTTAGAGCTCATTTACATCTTCAGTTTCTCATATTAGAAAAGATATATTTACAGATCTGTGACCTACTTATTTCACCTATGAGTATGTCCTGAAGGTATACCCATTTGAGTATAAATGACTCAAACTTATCACTATGTCAGAGTAATGCTCATTTTATAGAGAAACCATATCTTCTTTTATCCAGTCACCAGTTGAAGGGCGTTTGGGTTGTTTCCAAGATTGGGCTATCACAAACTGAGCTGCTATGAACATGGGTACATATATTTTGCTGTGGTATGAATCTTTTAATTCTTCCGTGTACATACCTAGCAGGGGAATAGCAGGGTCAAATGGGACCTCTAATCCAAATTTTTGAGGAATCTCCACACTGATCTCTATAGTTGTTGCACCAGTATACATTCCAAACCAAGAGTAGAGAAGGGTTCCTTTCTCCCCACAGCCTCTCCAGCATTTATTGCTGGTTAATTTCAAGATAGCCATTCTCTGTGGAGTGAGATGGAATCTCAGGGTTGTTTTCACCTGCATCTCAAAAGACTAGTGATGTTGGACTTTAAGAAAAGATTTTTTAAAAATCTTCTCTGAGTTATGATTTACAATTAGAGGTATATCAAATTTATAAAATATGTTCACTTAAACTATTTCTTTACAGAACATATTTTAAATTTTGCTTCTTTATTTGTTTTTCAAGACAAAGTTCTCTGTGTGTAGTTCTGACTGGTCCTAAGTTCACTGTATTGCCCAGGCTGGCCTTGAACATGCAGTGATCCTCCTGCATCAGCCTCTTAAGTGCTGGGATTACAGGTATACTGCATCATGCCAGGCTTTAAAATTATTTTGGAAGCCGGGCATGGTGGCTCACGCCTGTAATCCCAGCATTCAGGAGGCAGAGGCAGGAGGATTGCTGAGTTTGAGGCTTGCCTGGGCTACATAGTGAGCTCAGGGCCAACCCTAACTACAAAGCGAGATCCTGTCTCAAAAAAAGAAAAAGATTATTTTGGAAGATCTCAAGTATCTACTGTATAAACTTGCTGTGGTGGCACATGCCTGTAATCCCAGCATTCTGGAGACTGAAGCAGGAAAATAATTGAGTTTGATGCCAGCTAGGCAACAGAGTTCAAGGCCAGGCTGGGCTGTGCAGAGAACAAACTAACAAAATGAAATACCACGCTTTTCAAAAAATTCCTCATTGCTTTATAAGTTTGTTTTGAGAAGACATATCAGTCCTTTTCTTCTTCCTCTTCTCTCTCATCTTCTTCCTCCTTGGTATTTTCTTCCTTATATGTAGACTTGCTTTTCCTTGTGTTTAGGTTCTAGAAAACTAAGAGGTGATGACGTGATGTAATTAATGTAAGTTTCCTTGTACTATAAATTCCTCTTTTCTTCCATTTTTCTAATTATTCTGTTTATAGTATATCTCTGTAGGTAAGTTATAAAGCAAATCTGTTTAAAATAAATATATTACATAAATATTTGTGTCCTCCAGAATTTCCTTACCCTCTGTCTGATAGCTTCTGAAGATGAGGTCTTTGGGGATGATTATGTGGAGTCCTGGGAAGGTGAGATCAGTGCTCTCACCAAAGGTGACATCAGAGCGTTCTGTCTTTCACTCCACAAGATGGAGGAAAAGCCAAATGTGTACATACTGAGGGTATGGCCGCCTGTGACCCAGGAAAGAGCCCTCACTAGGAACAAAGTCAGTCAGAACCTTTGTCTTGGCACTATGGAGTTATCATGACTTTGAAAAATAGATTTTCATTGTTTAAGTTACCCAGCATCATCTGTCCCATTGCAAGAGTCTAAAAAACTTATGTCAGCAACATCTACTAAAAAATCAATACAAAACAAACAAGTTATTTCTAAATGATGGATTCTAGAAACGTTTTATTTCCATTCTTTCCATCTGTTACTTCCACTGTGTTAATCCATGGCAGATTTCTCTGCAAGGTAGTTACAAGTTTCCTTCACTCATGTTTGATCTGCTCCTTCATGTCACTGTTACAAAATTTTACCTCACCAGTAGAAAGTACATTTTACCCACTGATGTAGTTTTCCCCTTTCTCATTCCACACATTTTGATTTTAAAATACAGATGATTTGATTTCAAAAACTTTATGTATAATTCTTCTCATAAGGTCACCTAGGTCTTCACTTCTTAAAGAAATGGTAGCAAAGAGAGAAACGCTTGCCACCTTCTCACTGTAAGATAACAAATATATCTGCATTCCTTTTATTTCACAAATGAATGCTTCTTTCAGAACCCAGTTTCTCTATTTTGATCCTAGCCGTCATTTTCCATAAGACATCACAACTATGAACATCGACTTTGTGTACCATTGTTGCTGTCTTTGCTCTGTAGCTTTTTATTCCCAGTCACTTAAAAATATATTGTCATAATTTAATCTTTAGTGTTCAGTAATACAATGTGAAAAGAAACCAAAAGTATTTTCTATTAAAAACTGTCACTCTAGTTGTGGGATGCAGATGGCAAACAAATAATTACAAAACCAACAAACAGAAACTAGGTGTTTCCTATTGAGTGATGATACACACTGGGAGGTCCATAAAGCAGAGAGGACGGGTGGTTAATAACAAGAATGGGGAAACCTAAATAGGGTGATCCAGGGAAAGTCCTTTTCTGACAAGGTGCTATTTGTGTAAAAACATAAAAGACACAGAGAAAACAGAAACCAAATGGAAAGAACAGTAGATGCTAAAAATTGATTTGGTGTCTGTGTTCGAGGGAGAGAAGTCTGCTTTGGCTGCTGGGCATTTACAGAAAGCAATAAGAGTTACTATGGTGATAAAACCAGCACAGATAGGTCATGAAAGACAATTTAATCCTTTTGACCCACAGTCTGAGTAAAGTAAGACAATTCAGTAGAGTTTTGCACAGAGAAGTCATGTGATTCAGATTCAATTTTAAGAGAATCTTTCTTCTTGCTCTGAATATAAATTAGATAAGAATAGGAAGCAAAAACTTCTACTAGTTTTTTTAAAAACCATAACCCAAGTGAAATACCTTTGTAGCTTTCCTTACCATAGCATTTATCCATGAGGAAATATGTCAAAGCTGGATTTGCCGATGTCTTGCATGGAGAATATGAGGGAAAGCCAACTGTAACACATTCAGTGGAGAACAGAAGTCTATCACTTGAGGTAAGGAAATCTGTGTGAAGAAGAAGTAAATGTCAAGAGTGCACATCAAGTTTTCACCATCTGTAAGACATCTTAGACACAAGCAAAGATATTTGAGTTGTCAGTGAGTAGAAGACTGGAGTTTGGAGGGCAGAAGAGGATTGAAAGCTGGAGGTTTTAAGTGTAGATTCACTACAGCTCGAGTGACTGGCTATTCTAAGCTACGAGCTTGGGTGGGCTCAGCATGACAGTGAGCACACACCAAGAAGGAAAAACGGTCTGACTCAGTTCCGCAACTAGAGATGAGGATGATCAACTTAGTCACATGTTGTTGCTGAAAGTCCAGTGAGGTTGACCTCGGAAATGGCCATTGAGTTTTACAGCATCTAGGTCGCTGTGATCAAGAGTTCCATTGCAATGTTAGAAAGAAGAATATCTGGATCAAGCACATTCCAGAAATAACAGAACGAAAACAATTACAGCGAGTAGATCTCCATTCTTTAGTCATCACACCCTTAGACTTTCACAAACATTCACAAACATTCAGAATGGCCTGGTAGAAGTAGAAATAAAGTTTTGTTATAACTTAGATCAAAACTTTCAAATTGCTTTCTCTGATATTCAAAGGTCAGTTTTGACTCATAACTCAGTGTCAGGAATGAGCCTCCCCATCACCCACGTAATAACATCATGCAGCATTATACTTTGCTGTCTTCCTTTGAGCTGTGCTCACATTTCTCTTTCTTGAATATGCTCCCAATGTTTCTGTTCATTCCTTTTTGTTTCTTCTTCTATGTGTCTAATGTGTCGTGTCTATGCACAGAGGACATTTTACTTGGTTTTAACTTGTATGATATTGTGGTTTTTCTTCTTATGTTCAGACCTGGTAGTTAATTTACAAATTCTTTGAGGACAAGAGTGTTTGTTTTGCACTATGTTTCTAGCAGATAAAACAGTACAGAAAAATATACACATTACATAAGTATTCATGACTACTTAGAAAACAAATAGATCAGTCTCTTATGGGAGACAATAATAGGAGGCTATCTACTGACTTCATTGAACAGAGTGTACTTAATACCAATTGAGTTTTATTTTCATCATGTAACAATTTATAACTGTCACACTCAAAATTTAAGCTTTTCAAAATAATAACCTATGTTCATTTTTCAGTAATCTTAATTGCTATCAGTTATTCTCAACATTAATTTTTCCACTGCATACTCTAAATTTGGAATTGTTAAGCTAAACCATAGTGAAGATTTGGAGAAAGCAGTGAGAGCAGAAAACCTAAGAACCCAAATATACTAGGAGCACAAATGAAAATTCATCAGTATAATAATTAATGATGCTGTACACCTATACACTCAGTATTCAGGAAGCTGAGGGAAAAGATCAGGAGTTGAAGACCAGCCTGGGCTATACAGCAAGTAATTTCAGCATGGATTAGCTCAGAAGACCTGCTATCAAGTCACCCCCTTTACAAAATATGTCTCAACTTATTCTTGTTATTGCTATATAGTTTTATATGAAAATATTATCATGTATGTATTATATATGTTTACTGATATTGAATTTACTCATGATTTGAACTTATTAACAGTAATGCTATAGCTAATGTTCTTGTGAGTGTCTTCATATACGCATCTACCCAGATTCCAGTGGAATACATACATAGGGAAACTTGGATTAAAGGCCTTGTATACGTTCAGTCTTTATTCATGTTGACAGTTTGAATGTTCCAAAGTGACTTTACCAATATAAATCCCTACCACTAAGGCCTGAAATGTCTTATTTGTCAAAATTCTTACCAGCGGTCAAAACACTTACCACACTGAATTTCCCTACTGTGACCAGTCATATCTCAATTATATTTATTTTACATATTCCTGCTTACTGATACTGTTGTTCAGATTTTCAAAATTTTATTCACTTTTTGAAACCATTGTTTTGTGAAATTCTTAAAGTTCTTTCCCTCATTTTCCATTATAGTGTCCTCTTTTATAATTCATTTATATATCATGTATATGAATGCCTTTGCGGAAATAAGGACTTCAACTGTCTTTTCCTACTTTGTACCTAGAATGTCTTCTCGAACAAAACGAAATCTAATGTCATGTTACTAGACTCTCCTTCTATGTGGGACAATTCTTTCACTGTTCCGTGTATTTTGTGAAATGACGTTTTGAAGACTATTAACTGGGTGTTTTGCAGACGGTCCTCACCTGAGGTTTGTCCCGATGTTTCCTGATGATTAAGTTAGTTCGTTATTGGGGCCGGGTTGAGATTCGCACTGAACGATGCTGATCTCAGCGTGTCATCGTGAGACCTGCGGGGATCGAACTCGTTACTACCCTTCGCGTTACCCTGGACTACACACTTCTCACACCTCGAGTCTCCTGTTGCCCCTTCGGTTATTAACCAGCACCATGCAGGGAGCAGCACTGAGGTTTTCCTTTGCTATTCCTCAAGCTTTCGCCCGCTGATTGTAG
The DNA here is from genome assembly GCA_004025085.1 of Thryonomys swinderianus. Classification (NCBI taxonomy): domain Eukaryota; kingdom Metazoa; phylum Chordata; class Mammalia; order Rodentia; family Thryonomyidae; genus Thryonomys; species Thryonomys swinderianus. Next base: position 15,893 of record PVIC010020440.1, read on the forward strand.
GATCCTCTAAGGATCCTGACTGGAATCAATTTTTCTTCTAATCTTCAAATGATTAATTTGTAATGCAAAGAATCCAAAATATTCAGGGCACTTCAGGAATTTCTGTCGTTCTTGTACATCTATCTTGTTTATATTTGCTATATTTTTTCTATTTTAGTGTGCATGTTACAAAGCAGATTCACTAAGGGATATATTTTAAATAGAGGGCATAGAATTTATAATTTTACAAATTATAAATGTCCATATTTATGTTCTTACACTCTTTGTGTGCCTATATATGAATAACTTGCATGTTCTATGAAAATAAAATGTATGCTTTAAAATTTTATCCTTACATTTTACAGTATTTTCGATGTACTTTCTCCTTAAAGTAATATTCTCGAACTTTACTAGCATTCTTCCTTCATGTGGTATCTCCTCAATCAATTCTTTCAGATTCTTCAAAAATGGTATTCTCTGTTACTTGCTGTTCACCGAAACATCCTTACACATAAAGTGAACCCGACCTCAACCGGGTCTATATTTCAGTGCAACTGGTATATGGTTAGTGATGCTGAGTTTGCATATTCTTTGGAAAAATGGTTTTCTAAACTTTTTCAGTAGCAAAATAAGCAAAATATAAATATTTCTTTGAATTACTGAAGGAAATGCCTCCTACAGTGGATAGTTAGATTTCTGATGCCAGTGTCCCTGGTATGCAAGGCAGTATCCTCATAGGCTAGACCTAAGGAGAAGAAGACAGTGACCAGATGCCTTGTCACTAAGAACTGCAGGATCAAATCCAGTTATTGTACTTTGGTTTGATTTTGATTTTTTTGAGCCAGGGTCCTGCTATTTAATTCAACCTATCCTTGAACTCACTATATAGCCCAAGGTGGCCTCAAACTCGTGACAATCCTCCTGTCTCAGCCTTCAGCCACCGCACTCTGTATGATCGAGTCTCTTTTGTATGGCATACACTGATAAACACATTTGTTATATATACTCTTTTTAGTGACAACAAAATTTTGAAACATTAATGGAGTGAATATTAATAATCCAAAATTGCACTCACTTTATTCTATGTTATTTTATTTTTGGTTTAATTTTGAAATTCTAATTCACTTTAATAATCACTCATTACTGAGCTCTCAGAAGCATCAATAATCAATATTGAGATATCTCATTTTTATCAGTAAATGTTGCTGTGTATGTTTATGTTTTGTGTGAGTTCTGACACGTACATAACACATCTTAATTCCTTTTTCATACTGTTATCCCTTGTACCCCTCTATCTCTTGATCCCTTTCCCATTGGACAGAGATCTATCTTCCAACCTCCTATTATGTATATTGTATTTAATTTTCTATTTACTATGTTTATATTTTGGATTTTTCATGTAAGAAAAAATCTTTGTGATATTTAAGTATGTGTATTTGATTCATTTCACTTAGCATTATGGTCTCAAGGTGCCCTGATTTTCCTTTAAGTGGCTCAAGTTAACCTTTCTTTAAGGTAAAGTAGTACTTCATTGTGTGTAAATGCCACATTTTCTTTATCTGTTCATCTATAAATGGACATATAGGCAGTTTCCCAGATTTAAAATTTTTCTCCTTTATTGAGTTTATTGGTACATTTTAGGAATATATCATGATCAGATTCAACATACTGAATTTGTACCTCTACATGATATATCTTGATTCTCATTTTATGGCTCTTCCTGCCACACATAAGTTTTGTTTACTTTTGTTGTTCTAACAATCAAATTTTTCCTTTAACTTCTTTGCTTTCCCATCCCTCCTTTCTTTTTCCCTTTGAAGATTTTTTTCCCATTTAAACTATATTTTTTTAAAGACTAAAACTCCAGTGGACAAAGTGATTGAGTTTTTAATTTACAACTGAACTTAATAATAAACTATTTTTCTACAAAAATTTTTTGTAAGGCCAGAGATTTAGCTCAGGGGTTCTGGCGCTTGCCTAGCAAGCGCAAGATCGTGAGTTCAGTTCCCCCCCAACCACATACAATGCTGGGCGGGGTGACTCACGCCCACCAGCAATCAATACCACATACCACAGTGCTGGGCGCGGTGGCTCACGCCTATAATCCCAGCACTCAGGAGGAAGAGGCAGGAGGATTGCTGAGTTCCAGGCTTGCCTGAGCTCCATAGTGAGTTCAGGGCCAGCCTGAACTAAAAGCAAGACCGTCTCAAAAAAAAAAGTGATTACTTTCTTATTCAAATTTACTTTAATAAATTTGAATACATATGTAAATAGTCTTTAAATGATTTACTATGTATAAACTATAAGACACTTACTCAGTTTCCAGCCTTATACTAGCACTATTTTTCTTCTGTTTTTATTTAGTAGAGTAGAAATTTAAGGTTTTTTTTTTAAGTGATCATAGACTTTTTTGGCTTAATTATGTTAACTTTCATTCTATGAAATGAAAGCGTGTCTCCTTAAAGAGACCTAGCTATTCATCTATGTGTGACTAAATTTATCAGTGGGAGAAGCACAAAAATGTGTGTTTCAATGACTAATTAATGTATATGTAACTTGTATTTAAACCTGTTGGCCAGCATTCTAAATCTCCATATTACAGCTCTTAAAAACCTAGAGTGACCATGTTCAATTTACATTAATGGCAAATTAATTTTTGCATGCCTTTCAACTAAAAAAGATTTTTGCATACCTTTCAACTAAACGCATAAAACATATGGGATCTTATATGTGTATAGAGAGGATCGTATATAAGAATTATATCCAAGCACATCCATGTACTGGAATGTGCCTTTACTGTGTCATAGAAGACAGCTACCCGGGTGCACCGGGGTAGGAAGGTGGTAACAGCAAACGCTATCGGAGAGTCAGAGAAACACCGAGAGAAACCTGAGGCAGAAACTGAGAGAAGCATGACGGGAAGACAGAACCATGTGTCTACACGCTGGTCTAACGTCCCCGAATTATGAACCACTTAGTCCTGTGGATCAGGGCTCCCTCATGAATGTCTCCTTATCAGTATCACTGAAGGGTGAAATTCCAACAATATTCAAGGGCACACCCTACATCACCTTCATTATATTTCTGGGTAAAGGTTTTGCGTACATCTACCATGGAAGTTAAATTGATCAGAACCCGCGCAATCGCTACAATTAGCAAAGTTTATGGGATTATCCTATGAGATGAAATTTGCGTTTCACATCTGTTTTAAGCTACTGTGATGATATGGTATTTTTAATAATTGTTCATGATCTGTATTAAGCATTCTATTAGCAATGAACAACTGGGGCCGGAGATTTAGCTCAGTGGTTCCGGCACCTGCCTTGCAAATGCAAGGTCCTGAGTTCAATCCCCGGTAACCACATACAATGCTGGGCGTGGAGACTCACGCCCACCAGCAATCAATACCACATACCACAGTGCCAGGCATAGTGGCTCACGCCTGTTATCCCAGCACTTGGGAGGCAGAGGCAGGAGGATTGCTGAGTTCGAGGCTTGCCTGGGCTCCCTAGTGAGCTCAGGGCCGGCCTGAACTACTAAGCGAGACCTTGTCTCAAAAAAAAAAAAAAAAAGAAAGGAACAACTGATCCCAAGGGTAGAAGTAAATAAAATTCAACATGATTGATAGTTTCCTTACACAGCCTACAAGCACATTGGATCATCTATTCAATTCTCACTTTTCTCCTTGGGCTAAATCTATGAATGTTTTATTCAAAAGTTGATTTGAACACAGGTCTCCTGAGGGTTTTTAGGAAAAATACTTAAGGTGTATGAGAAAAATAGAATAGCTTTAAACCAAGGCATTCAGTGTTAGTAACAGCATTCATTTCATTAATTAGGAATTCTAAGATATTTGGTGAATTTAACTTTCTATTTTGAATACCTCAATATGTGTGTCATATTATGTGATATCACAACTTTGACTTCATGAAACATAAAGCCAATAGAAGGATCATTTTTTAAGACTGACCCTTTTTTAAACCAAATACAAAACAAAACCAAAATCATCAATTAACATTACTTTAATAACAATATTAAATATTTATTTTTGCTCTATATAAGCTTGCTGTGGACAAAGAACTATGCAAATGTCATAAAAATCAAGTCTAGATGGCACATGTGAAAGTCCAAAATTTTATATATGTAGGTATTTTTTCCTTCTATTTTCTAAGATATTTTATTTATTAGTGTGAATGTTAATTTTTACATTCCTTATATGGAGTTGACAGATATATCACATTTTGATTTTGTTTTTTAGCCCCCTCACCCAAGACTTCCTCATTTTATTTCTTTGTACATATTTGTAATATCCAATCTTTATATTCTTTGGGTGGACTTGGTACATGTATATAACACATCAGGTTTTCTTGTAAGAGCTAGAATGCTTCTTTTAGAAAATTTTAAGTATAAGACAAGTGTATAATTCAATTTCTTCTCAAAGGAAACATTAGTTTATATTTAATGAAAAGTTACTAAACATGTTTTATAAAAACATGTTTTTATATGTACATATTTCAAAAACATGTTTTGGGCCATAAGCACAAAAGTTATATATTATCTTCAAATTTATTTTTATTTACCAATTTTCCTCTCTTCAGTATTAAGTATGTTATAAAGTATTAGGATGTAAAAACATTTTTAGTGAAAGTTTAAAAATATCTCAAGAGTGTCTAGATGGATAGTTAACGATATATACAAATTGCCTGAGGATCCTTGGGGTTATTTTTCCCACTGGAGAGCAGCAGAAATCTCAGTGAGCATCTTGGTGACTATGTCTCAAAAGCCCTTGAATAAAAGTCAAAGGACAACGAGGCTGAGGGTGGCCTAGGTGTCAAGGATATTAAAAGTATCACCCTAAGAATTTCTAACTTCTATGCAATCATCAGGGAAGAATAAAATGTGTATTGTGTTTAGTTGGGCCAAGATATACGATTTTATCTGGAATGAGTGAAATACCACAACCATGAAAACAGATCTGTTGATGCCTGGAAGACCACACACATGGAGGTGATGAACTTTTGAGAGGATTTTATTTTTCCAGCTGAGTGCAAAGAACAGTGTATCTGCCCCCACATATATCAACTTACCTCACTGAGTCTGCAAATTGCTAGGTTAAGGAACAGTTGATCCTGAGTAATCCAGCAACTATAAGAGATCATTGTTCAGAATCATTTAGATTGTCCGATGTCAGTCTTAAAAGATATTAGGACGTAAATATTTTGTTAACTAACACAGTGAAGATAGTACTAATCGAGTCACAATTGCAAGGTTCAAAAAGCTAGGAAAGAAACTGTAAGAATTAAAAAATCATCCCATCTATAAAATAGACATGCAAAACATGTCTGGATTACTTTAGTCTGGGAGTAAAATTGCTTTAAAATACACTCTTTCAGTGTATTTAGTGTGCTTTAAAAGATTTACTTTCTTCTTACAGAAATAAATTTGGAAAATCTGAAGTTTTATAGGCTTTAAATCTCTTAATAAAGTTAGTACAAGTCCAGAATTCCTAATATAATGCCCCTGAGGCCTATGTCTTTTAGATTTCAGAAGTTGGTATTTTAGAAAAGTAATGCTATACAAATATCAAGGACTATGTAACACCCCTGGGTCTCATGCAACATCCTACATCCAAATACATCAATATTTATGCAGTGAATTGTATAAAGATTCATAGTAGGTGGGACAAATAAGGACTAAGTATGTCTTAATGTTAAATAATAGTGAGTTTCATTGCTGTAATTTGCCATATATTTATTAAGATATGTATGACTTAAAAAGACTTTAGATATTGGAGTTTCAGATCTATAATGATGCTAACCAGTCCAAAGGGGCCCAAATATTCTCCACTTTCCATTTCTGCCTCAAAAGTACAAAAGGTAACATGTTTTCATCAATATTAGAAGGGCTCAGTAGGTGCCAAAGAAAATATTTACCCTCATGTCAGTAAAAACAGTAAAGACTTAAAAGCAAAAACTTGTAGAAAGATAGAAGACTGACTTTTAAAATATCTTCCATAATACAAGTGACTAATAGCAGGTCTGTCATGAGACTCTTTTGAAAATATGTTCAGACAGGAAAAAAGATTTGAAAACAATAAGTAGAGGGGAATATTTCTTATGATTTGATACCCATTTATCATCCTCCTGGCTAACACTAGTCTCAGAGACCTCTTCAGTTTTTTGCTTTGCAAACCCACATGAAGGAATTTTAGTTTTGTTTCATTTGAAGTGGAAACTTACAGAAAAACGGGGGGGATAACTATGAGGTTACTACAAAGTTATAAAGAAAATGTGATGGCCTAGAGTCACACACTAAAACTTTCAAAAATCACCTGTAAATTAAAATCAATGTGAGTGTGCTTATCTGGATACAGAGAAAGTTAAAGGAGGAAATATTACCAAGAATTCCTGTTGAATATCTTTTCCTGAAATGGAACACTGAAAGTGAAACACTTGGGGTTGTGATATATTTGTACATAAGAGGGGCAGAGTTAATAGATTCTGCTTGGTACTGAATGAGATTTCTTCATCACATCCACATGGAAATATCTACCAAATATTTCCTTTTGAAACCTAAAATTTCACTAATAATATGTATATTGCATAAAATCATTATAAATATTTTGTTTTGCATATTTTGTAGTTATGAGTTCAATCACCTAAGATAAACGTTACCAAAAAGGAGACATTTTAGATTGGTTCATAGAATATTTTAAAATTTTTATGTCTTTTGAATAGTCATAAGACAAGTCTGTTAGGTTAATACTGAAAAACTTTATACCTTTAACTAATCTATTAGTACTGTATTCAGTCCAGCTAAGAATATAATGCATTTCTAACCACCATAATCCACAACTTGAACTTTGATGTCTTTCAAACAATATGGTACAAAATAAAGACTTAAATTTACTTTCAGCAGACACTGACTTCAAAAACGTCACAGTATTTATACATGTAAATCCTAAATTTCAGTTCAGCACTATTTCAAGCTAAATTGCTTATTCGTAGATAAGTGCACATATTCTAAGATGATCTTCCACATTCTGTTTCTAAACCAGGAAAAATCTTTCCCTTTGCTTTTTTTTTTTTTTAGGGTGGGGAGTAGAGTAGACAGGAAACTTTAACATAAGGAACATTTGCCATTACTTAGCCTAAAAAAATTACCAAGTTTTACCTTAGTTTTTAAAAATTTTTTTCTGTACAACATTGAAAACACACTTTAGAATATAAACTGTCACTGACAAAATGAATTTACATATTAATCTTACAAATTTATAATACTAAACTATGTTTTTTAACTTCATCATTAAGTTTTAATTTCTCCCAAATGTTTAATTATACAAGTACAGCATCAAGTAGAATAAAATTTACATTAGAGAGTCAGTTCTGGTTATTTTTCTCTAAATTTAGTTAGAAAATTTGTTTTGACAGACTATAATTAGCTAGGTGTGTTTTGTTTTGTTTTTAGGAAAACACTTTGTGAAATAATACTATCTTAAACCAAGGGCTGAGTTTTATCCCTATGCCTTCCAGTTTCTATATATAGTATTCTGGTTAATTCATTCGTTACATTTAAAAATTAGGTTATCTACCTCTATAATGGGCAATAGTATTTGTCATTTTATTTTTCAGGGATTTTAATAATAAGTGAAATTATAGGCCAACTACAATACAAATAAAGTATTTTAAAAGGAGCACTATTATCTTAAAAAATCATCTCACTGTGTGCAGACATTTGTGTATTTTTACCAATCTTTATTTTCATGAGAGTATTTCTAAAAAAATATTTTGTACATGATATTCTTTTTATATCAAAAGAAGCTGTTGATAGCTGGTGTGTATAATAATTTCTAAAGTAATACAAATAATAAAATGAAAATAAAGTCCTAATAGAACATATCTCCCACAGAGTAGTTAAGCTATTAATTTCATGTTTAAAAATAAGATTAAAATCTAGGACTTGCCTTCTTAGTTCTTTACTTAATATTAATAAATGACTATGCTACTATTTGTGACTCTTTGTATGATAAAGATAGCTTGAGTTTGATGTGTTCTTCAGAAACTTTTGGAAATTCTACAAGCATAATCCTGGTGCTTTGGAAGAAATTTCAGCAAACCTCGTGGTGTGTGGTCTCTGAAAGACACATAGCAGGCCAGGTTCCTGGATTCCAATGTGCTCTCTAATAATAGTTTTAATTTCTAGACAAAAATCATATCTTCTGTTGTTCTGTGAAATTATACACAGAATATATGAAGAACTTTGTGCTCAATAAAAGTTGGAATGTGCAGTGTGGATTTTTATATCACTAAATTCCCTATAATCAATGTTTGTTTTCTACAGCACAGATGGTCGAGTGGAAAAAATGCAGGACTTCAAGTTAAAACAGGAGATTTAGTTTTGATTAAGCATTTCTGACTGTCATTTCAGAAAAGTCACATCTGCTCTGCACCTCAATTTTCTAATTTTAACAAAGGTGTAAAGCTACACTTTCTCGTTTCTTTCTAGAATGATGAACTCAAACATTCAGGGTAAGTTTTGTCTTTGGAGCAATTGTTTTACTAAAGTCAGTGTAAGCTATTTTTAATAATCTAATTTCAGCATACATGCCAGAGTTTCTGGAATCAGTACTGTTCCCTATAGAAAAAGTAGCATTATTTGGGTAGCCTCCTAAATTAAAAAGTGATTATTTTATTACAAGATGCCAGGCAAAAAGAAAAGTCTCTGAAAACTAATATGCTACATGATAAAGTCGGTACTGCAGAAGCAGCCTGAGAGAAAAATATAAATATGTATATACAGAGTTACTTAAGGAAAAAGTAATTTAAAATTTGATTTAGATACTTCGCCATTATGCTGAGTATATAACTTGAAAACTTAATCTCTAAATCAGTAAATATCATAAAATGATATAGAGGGAATTAAATGTTCTTCATATAAATACATCATTCCAGACATTTGAATACATACAAACACTTTTAATTGCTGCATTCCCAAATCTTTCTTCTCCATTAAATTTGGGCATCCGAGGGAATGTTACTTGATTGACCCTCTGGTAATTATGCTATATCTTATACATATTGTATAATCTGTTTTAGTTTTATGTCAGAGGCAAAATAGCTGAGAAAATCAATTTATAAGGAAGAGAGATTCATTGAAGTTTCAGGAGTGTCTGTGGATTGTCAGGTAGTCTGGTTTTCAGGGGGTCAGTGGTGAGAAGGTCTGTTCACCTCATGACGGCCCCAATCTGAAGCGGAAGCAAGCAGAGCCCTGGCTCCCAGTTTCCTCTTTAGGAGCGAACCCCAGCGCTCCGGCTCTGTAAAGTTCGCTGCCTCTCAACACCGCCACGAGTGTGTTCATGAGATATTTCAGATTCAAATGAAAACTGTATTTGCTGGTCATTCAAGGTACTCAGGTATCTAGACCTAATTAATTTGTCTGATTGTATCCTTTGCTTGCCCACATCTAACAGATCTACGATCATTCTTATCTACTCCTTCCTTTATCTATTTCTTATAGTGGTATCTTTGCCAAGAATGATGTTTCTCCCCACCTAAAGTTCCTTTCATCTTATCTATAACATGTCAATAAATTCTCTGTATTGTTCAAGCTATGTTGGAGTAGAAATATTTCTGTTATTTAAAAACAATAGCTTTCAATTGATACTTATACCAGTGAGCAATAATATTGTAATAATATATAATATAATAATCTCTTATTAACATTAACTTTTCTTTTCCTTCTCTATTTTTTCTATAGTTTTTTTCTTCAGAACTTCCAACTGAATCTACCCCAGTTATTTCTCAGCTCTTATTTTTCTTTTGATGTTTCTTCAAATGTCTGTTTGAAACTTGTGAAGTTCACAGATGATTTCTAAACCACTTCTTCCAGTGAACATATTTTAGAGAGATTCACCTCTCTCAGTCTTGAAGGAAGTATTGTTTTGCTAGAGCAGATTGCAAAGTCTGAAAAGGTGATTTATTTTCCTCTGCGCACATTCCTACGGACAGAGTGAATTATTCAGAACTCACAGGAGGCAGCTGCCCATGGCCGGTGCCTCCGTCCTGCTGCACAGAGCTCTTACAAGATTCAGCACCTTGAGTTCAGGCTCAACCTCAGAAAACTAGGTCTGTCCTTCCCCAGGGTGGTGTCCAGCACTATTCACTTAGACTACTAGACTACAGATGTTTTTTTTTTTCTGTTTTGAATAATGCTGCACTTTCTGAAGCTGACTTATTTTGCATGTTCTCTCTGAAAAGGAAAATTGAGCTCAGTTCAGAAGCAGTCCTCAGATCAGGTGTACTAAGGCCACCCTGTACAAAAATAGCCTCAAAGTCAGGACATGATTACTTCTATCATTTTATATCATTGTTATTTTTTATATTACCAAATGTCTTCCTAAAATGTATTTTGCATGTATTTTGAAGTTCACCTTTAATTTAAAAATATGTAATAATAGTCTAGACCAGTGATGGTGAACCGTGTAGAGCTCTCAGTGGTAACAAACACCCCACTGCATCATGGGTGTCCTAGGTTCACCCATGATGAACCTAGGTTTATAGAATATTTTATAGTGTAGATATCACTGTATCCTTGAGAAACTAATGTGATATGACATAAATTTATATGTTACTAACAGATAAGCACCATATTAACCCTGGAGAAGCTGTTCTAATAATGTCCAGTCAAAACATTTACCTGCATGTCACATTCACCATTAAGGCTAAAACATGAACATCTAAAATTATCAACAGCTGTGAGGATACAGAACAACATGAAATAGCTCACTGTTCAAGTCTGTTTATGATAGTTCTACTAACAAGGTTTTTAAATACAGCTGATAAAATCTTTAAATAGGAGACCGTCTAGGAATAATGACATTCATGCTGTGGATTACTGTTTCAGAATATGGAAACATGCAACCATAATAATGACTTTCCAAAATACTTCCTTTAAGTTTGTGAGGATATTTGAATGAATATAAAACTAAGAAAAAAATCTGTTGGTAGAAATCAAAGTAGGTGTTGGCTTTGGGTCATGGAAATTGACCGGGAGGGTCTTCACTCAGGCATGAATCTGCCCCGTGTCTGCCCTGGGACACGGATCACATAATTTATGTATTTATCAAAACTTATATGAAAGAGTACATAGGATCTGTGTGTATGAGTTTATATGTGAGTGTATATGAGTACTTGAAGTACAACAAAATATATTGATTTTTCTTTACTTGTTTTAAAATATAAATTGACAACACATCCTTTCAAACAGTCGTGTCACTGTTGTTTTCAATTCGACTTAAAATGACTCATACTTAGAATTTGGTACCCATGGTTATTTTGACCAGTGTTTTGTATTTCAGACTAGGTGACTGGGATCAAGTATACTATCACCTATATTTATGAAACAAACCACCATTCATAGAAAAGGAAAGGTATTTCACTGTTCTACTATATATCCTCATGTGCATTCTGCCATTCTCCATAGACAAAATCTGATTAACAGAGACATTTACTATAGAATGCTGGTGAACCTTTGGGAAGTAAAGCATGATTTTGGCAAACTGTATTTCCCATCACATAAAGGTAGTCCTAACATTCGTAATCCTGCACTGGAAAAGTGAAGGACATTTTCTTGGAGCTATTTTGAAAACTAATGATAACAAAAATGTGATACTTATTTTATTTAAATTATACTATATATTACTGTTTTCATTGACAAATCATTTTCAAATGCACATCTAAGTTTGCAGTTTAAAAAATGTAGGAGATTATGAAAAAGAGAATCAATGTTAGAAGAAGGAAGTCCTGATAGAAAAAAATAACAAGATTTTTTTCCAAGGCAGATGGGTTTACAATTTTCATTTATGAGAGCTTTAAACAGATGAGTTTAAATTTTCATATATGAGAGCTGATCTGTTAAAAGAAGAGGAGAGCAATTAAAAGCAGAGTATTCTCTAAAATGGCATCTATACTTTCCAAAAATTCAGTATGGGTCTTCTGTGCTATCATAATTCTCTCTGCTTTAATTTTGAATTAATTAATTGCTATTCCCACAAAGCAATCCTTTAAACTTGAAGCAATGAATTTTGTCATCTTCAAAGAAAATCCTCTTTGATTTTAATACTAATGTTATTACTCATCTTCCTCTGCTAAAGGATATTCAAAATCAATATATTAGAAAGACAATAGTCATTATTTGCACGCATTCAGCATTACCATATCTGGTATGTTTTCTTTAAACCAAGTGGACATACCATTCATTAAGTTGGTATCCCTGAACAGGACCAAAATTTGGGGTTTATTTGCATTTAAATTGCTTATACATTTGATTTCCTACACCACTAGCAATCATCATCATCCTTTAATCCAGAATATTTTCAGCTTGTTAGTAAGCAATATTTGCAAAGAATAATTTTATCTGAGACTTCAGTTTCTCACACTTTACTGAGAAATCTTACCAATATATGAAGTAATACTGAGTTCATGAGTCATAAACTGTGTACTGCAAATGTCTTTTAATTTGAACCTCACATCAAGTAATATAGAAAAGAAGGAAGAGTAAAAATGATGCATTCAGCATGAAAATCACATCTCTTGACAGATTTTTAATTTAGCATCTTTATCCTAATGTGAAATAAATCATACATGTAGATAATGAATAAATGATAAATACAGGATAAATGAATGTATTTCTCCCTGGAAATGTTTGAAAATATTTCCAATAACATTGACCAGTAGCAGAGTGAGGGACCTTATAATGAATACAGCTTGTTCAGAACTCAAAATCATAAATTTCGTCTAAGGACAACCCCTCTGTTGGAATGATCTATCCTTAGGATTCAAAGGACCCACTTAGAACACTTCTGAACATTCAGTGATGGCATTATTGTGTCATATAGCACAATAAAGCACATAAAGCAAAGTAAAAACATAACAAAAAATGTGTCATTCCAAATGTCAGTGGAGATTTGAATTTACGTAATGGTTTTTATTTTACTCTTATTCCTGATGTAGGAGACATGATTTTAAAAACACAATTTTAATCTTGCCTGTTCTTTGAGCTACTTGGAAAATTAGGAGGGTTTATAATATTAGTAGAAATTTGAATTTCACATCATTTACTTTTAAAGAATATTGATTCAAATTTGATATTTTAAATTTCAGTAACTTCAAGGGAACTGTGATTATTAGTTCATTATATGATAGTTAGCAATTATAACACAAATGAATCATCTATGAAAACTATTAATGTTATATGAATGAAATATTCATCTGGTATAATGGATTTTATATAACGGAGTTGCACACACTTTTAAAACTATATTATGTTATAAAAGAAAGCAATGGAGAAAATTAAGCACATGAACTTTGAAATCAACCTGTGTTGTTGGTTCTAAAGCTAATACTTCATGCTGTATAAATATATATGTTTTATGTGTCAATTAAATATAAGTGAAAAGTGATTTAAAAAATAAAGCTAACACCTGCTTGTATCCATGGCTTATCTTTCTTAGCTGGCCTCCATATGAACTTGTAGATTTTGTCAGCCATATAGTAGTCTGTTTATCTGCAAAAGATCAATAATATCTGTAGCCAACTCTTTTTTTTTTTTTTTTTTTTTTTTTTTTTTTTTTTTTTTTTTTTTTT